>OMLP01024714.1:46887-63362 GCA_900302685.1 Spondyliosoma cantharus | reverse complement strand
CCAGGCTGCAAAAAAACAAAAAACAGAGAGAGAGAGAGAGAGAGAGAGAGAGAGAGAGACCACCACAACGGAGGAGTAGCCACATGCAGGAGGGCCTGCACTGCGTACATGAAAGGAAAGATGGAGGGCTTGAAAGGAGATGCTTTACGTTTGATCTGGTTGAAGGGCGGTGTGTGGAGGGGCGGAGTGGGTGGAGGACTGCGCCCGGAGATCAATGAAAGTCCTGAGCTTAAACGTGTCGCACATGCATGAAGGACCCGCTGGTCTGTGAAGAAAGTGCTAAAAGCTGCTGTCAAGGTTGCAGCAGGTGTGAAATACCCCACTCTCCATTTCACTACCCACTGTCACACTTATGCGAAGATTCAAATGATGCCGGACAACAAGAGAGCCCTCAAGTGTGATTTAGCCCAAATGGAAGCACTTACAGGCAATAAATTTCCCCCGGACACGTGTGAATTTTAGCTGTTTTAATCACAGATGGCTGGTCTAATTTTAGCCCAGCCTCAGAGGGCAGATTTCTGCTCAAAAGGGCGATCTGAAGCGACGGCGACTGGCTTCGAGGAGCTGCGACGCTGCCACGCTAATCCTGTGGAATGCCTGCACTGGACGGAGGGGCTCTGAGACTGCCAAGGCATTGCCTGGCCTATTAAAAGGAAAGCTGCCTGCCAACTGTATGCATATGGCATCGGGAAAAGCGGCACTAGACACAGTCGCCTTCAAACGGCATTAATGAATCAGCCATTGGAGTCACAATCATCATGAAGCACAGCATGAAATCGCAGCGCTAATACAGATTAAGTGTGGAAGCAGCAATGCGCTCCGGGCTGTTGTACAAGCTGTCGATCAAAATGAGAGAAAATGGGTGTTTTCAATCAGTGTGTGAATTCTGCAAGTTAACGCGCGTCATCCAGGAAATTCTGGAAGCCGGACCAAAAAAGACAAAATCTAGAAACATAAAATGAACACGGACAAATCATTCAATCGTCAAGTCAAGTCACCGATCGTTCGCTTCCAGGTCGAGCACGAGTCGTTTATCTTTTGCCGAGTCAAGTTGCAAGTCATCAAAGCGGTGAGTCGAGTCCACATCGCTGCCCTCGTGTGCACAGAAACTACAGGTTACAAACTTCTTTTTAAATATACAAATGTGAAAGCTGCCATCTTATCAATCACGACCATGAGACGTAGATTATTATAGATCATCCCATCGACTGAATAAAGTCCGAGCATCTCTACTCTTCCTGTGCAAGCAGTAGGACATTGAGAGTCAAATGCTTTGAATATGAACACATACTTGGCTAGTAACGCTGCTTTCTAAATCTTACTGTTTGTCAAAATTATTATTTTTATGTCACGCTGGTCTTAACCCCTGTGGAAGAACGAAGAGGCGTATGCCAGTGGCTTGTTAGCCGCTCCTAACGGCTCATTATTCCGGCGTAACGACCTCCTTCTGCTCTCCGTGGGGTTTGTTTTTATGAGTTTCCAAAACCACCAAGATCTGTTTCACCCCCAGCCCAGAAGCCAAGAGGGACAGTTTCTCTTTAAAGAGAGAATTTACTCCGCTCTTGGCCACCAATCGGCAAGGCATCAATCAGAGGCCACTTAGAGGTAAGGTTTCACGATTTAGCAGCACCTATAGACACATGAGCTCACGGCACCAGAAGAGGGAAAGGCTAGCTGCTGTTTGGCATACTCTCATCGTGAATCACATTTTATAGCAGAGTGCTTCAGCTCTCCTTGTTTATGAGAGACTCCTCTCAATGCCAAAGCCAATAGCAGACAAAGAAGACAGTTGTTTTGAAACACGGGCAGATCTACTGTGTTCCCCCGAGGACGCAGCCTCCGAGCCCCCCCCCCATCACATCCCCCTTCAATTAAAACCTCTTCTTTTATGAGTGACTGTCACTACTTAGGAAATATGTGGAGCAAAGAGTGTAAACAAGCTGAGACGGAAAAACAACATCTGCAACTAGACTAAACTAGAAAAGTTTTTAAAGAGAACCAGACCACTGGAAACGTCTTATATCACGTCCAGGAGGAACGAGGACATACCGATGAGCAGATTATCTCACCTCCGCCACTGCGACCAGCAGCAGCAGGTGGGCGCCGCAGATAATCTCTCCAACCAGTAACCTCTCGCGGACCACAGATCTTTTAATTAACCCACACCTGTTCACTCCTGCGCACCGGAAGGACAAAAAATGTGCAATCACACCTACAATTTGACTCTTTGAATCTGTTTACGGGGAATATCATATTGTTCTGTTTCAGAAAGATTGTTTTCCTTGTCAGTTTATCTGTCGACTAGTTTTTTTTTTTGGTGTAAAAATGCTGAAAAGTGTTGATCAGTTTCTCTCGAGGCCCAAGATGACGTCAGCAAATGTCTCGTGTTTAACCACAAACCCAAAGATATTCAGTTTAGAGGAGTGAAGACACCAGATAATATTCACTTTTACGAAGCTGAAACCAGATAAATGCGATGAATTCATTATCATAGCAGTTGGCGTTTGATTTAATAGCCGACGATCATAAAACTGTATTGATAAATCTGTGTTTCCATCCATTTTTATGTGCTACTTCAATTTACGGAGTGAAAACATGCATACATTCGCACTATATCGCTGATATTCTGGACATTCGGTGACAATCTTTCCTACACCTGTATGTAACTCTGGAAAACGGGATCGTCCACCAAGTCTTTGTCGTTTGTAGGTCACTGCCCACGCTGCTCCGCTGCTTTGAACACAAACGTTATCAATCTAGGGAACAGCTCTGCACTCATTAACCAGCTGCAATTTCTTTTCTGCCCGTCATAGATAAGTATTTCACTCACATGCCACACACACACACACACGCACACACTTCGCGCACACCTCTCGAGTTGACCTGCTATGTGTGTGCGAGATAGCAGGTGTGGGTAAACCATTATCAGCTTTGCTGTGCGAGGGAGTTATTTTAGTCCGATCCCACAAGAACACCTTCGGAGAGAAATGTGCAGCGCCCTCAGTGACACACCCTGTAATGAGCTGGAGGATAATCAGCAGTCCGGTTCTGCAGAATCATTACAGGAGACGTTGTTGTTGTTTTTTTTTTGGGGGGCGACACAATGACTCAGCCTCACTGATTGTTTGATGCCAAATGTTGTGAAAACTGATAAGAATTAGTTTCTGCCTCAGCTGAACTCTGGCAGACTGAGGTCACGCTGAACCGAAGAGGGAGGAGAACGAGTTAGGTTTAATGATTCGGATTTTCCCCTGTCAGAGTGTGTGACTTGCCTCACTGTGATTCACCGTTATCAGAGCGGCGTGCGGGAGGCGCAGCCGTGAGTTTGATGTTCTCACGAGTCACTTGTGTTTCCTCTCAGGCAGAAGAGACTGCAAACTTTTGTCTCTCTCAGCCTCGTCTTTACTTAACTTTCTTCCTCGATGCTGCTTACCTTCATAAAGCAGTCAAAGTGACGCCTCACTTTCCGCGCAGATATCCAAAAAAAGAAAAACGGAGTTATATAATGTGGATCTCAGCTTCCGGCTCATTTGCATTTTCATTGAGCTGCGAGCGGAAAAGCTCCTTTTCCTGATTTGTCAGTGTGTGAGGTGTGCACATCACTGGCAGTGACAATTTTAGGTCCTGTGCTTTTGTGTCCATGGTAACTGGGAGGGAAGGTGAGGGCTTTTTAGGTGTGTGTGTGTGTGTGTGTGTGTGGGATGAGGGAGCAGTTGGCAGACAGTGAGCACACACACACACACACACACACACACACACACGCACAGAGACACATGCACTAATTCACAAAAAGTAAACAATCACTGCCCGCCGCTCCTATCATCATCATCATCCTGTATAACCACCACTCAGACATGCTCTGGCTCCTGTCTTTTCTCTTATCTGTCTGAATCTGGCAAGAACACATGTAGATAAAGTCCAAAACAACCACAGAAAGCCGCCTCCGGCCTGAACGCGCCCTCCTCTGCCGGCTGACTGTGAGCCAGCTCAGAGCTGCGCCTCCTGCAGTTGTCCACTTCTCCGCTTTGTGGATGCAATTTCTTTGTTCGGCGAGGCGAGGTGCTGACGTCAAAATCGCCTCCTTTGTTTCAGAACGCCTCGGCTGCATTGTTCCTCCGGCACGAATTCTTCAACCTGCCCCTGTTGCCGGGAGCAACAATGAGATAAATGACAAGATCTCTCAATCAGCTCATAAAAGAGCAGCAGAGGAGTAAAGATGGGGACGCAAAGAGGAATTATAGCGGCTGACAGAGGTGTCACCTTGAAGTAATCGCTTCGGCAAAAAGGCCGTTTTTGTCAGATGTATTTTACGTAAAGATTAACCAGCGATTCTCTTTACAGTTTCATATTCTGCAACAAGTTGAGTGAATAAGCGGAGGTGTTCCTGAAGGGCTGCGACTGACCAGATGTGAGAACAATCGACTCGCCGCAGCTCCTCAATTGATATCATTTTCTAGTTTTCTTCGTTAAACAAGCAGTCTGAAGACGGCTTTGAGAATTTGTGATGGCCATCCATTTTAACGAAAGTCATCCTTAGTCGATAATAAAATTGATGCGAGGCAACTTCTTAATCTTCCCCCACAGTCAGCCAATCCCGAGCTGTTTCCGAGTCTACGAAACAAGCGCTCCCTCATCCTGAATGATCCCATCTGGACGTGCACCTGACAGAGCGACTTCCTTCCTGCGCGGCTCCCTTTCATGGGATCAATAGTTGGCTTGTGTGGAGAGAGGAAGACGGAGGCTGGGAGCATTAACTCTGTGTTGACATATCTGAACGAGCTGCGAGCCCCGAGACACAACACAAGGGAGTTAGTGTACTTGGCGGAGTCATTGAGCTGTTTGGTTAAAGGGGCGCCACAGTAAACAGGCCAGCTGATGAGAGGAAGAGTGTTGGCAGGAAGGAAGGACAGAAAAAAGGGCAGAAAGGCTGAGGGGCAACCGGGCACTGACCTTAACATCGATGTGGCCCCTTGTGGATAAATGACTATAATTCAGAGTGTGTTCGCTTCAAGTTGAAGGGCTTAACTGCTCCGGCGACACCTGTTCTGCTCTACAGAGGAGCCTTTCACTGAGGACAGGTGTCTCGGCAGCGAGCCGCCCACTTCCCCTTGCGCTCCCGCTCCGCTCCCAGCTGCTCTCTTTTCAGACCCTCAGACACAGATTCCTCACATGCCGGCCTGACAGCTCGGCAACCACTGCAGCGGTCACTCAGCTGCCTGCGACTATGAAGACAACTCCCCAACAAGGCCTCTGCCAGAGCATCACGGGACACATCAAGTCCACTGATACTGCGGGATCTGCTCCATGGCAGGTTCCCTAGAGACAGCTTCCTGTGCGGACAATAACATGACATCACTTCTGTCGCAATCATCAGTTTGACTCAGATTCAAGAGAAATGATGAAAATGACCGTATGAGGAAGTGTAACCCGTGGTCTTTAGGTCGGAGCTGCAACAACTACAACTGTTGTCTGTGGACTGACGTGATCTAGTAAGTTGGAAAATGAAAATCAGCTGTGGAGAAAAATGCCCACATTGATCCTGCCGTTCCAAAGACGGGAACCAACGACCCCTCTGGTCACAAGCTCGCTCATCTGACCTTTAGGCAACCACTGCCACAAATTGTCAAAATTGTAAATAAAAATAACTAGAACAGCTGTCAGTAGAGCGCATACCTTCACCAAGCCCCCTTTAATTAAATCAAGCCTAATCCAGCATCAAATGAAAACAAATTAAATCCACTACATCTGGATTCTATTAATTTGGACCTGCATCAAACTGTACTCGCTCATATTTACCAGACATCTAAATATGTCTGATTCTTTTCATCAATATCCATTAATTATTCCCTGGAATAATTCAAGAAAATATGGAGAAAAAAAAAAACCCACATACAACTGACTATCAGATAAGACAAATCAAAGCAGCTAATTGATTATCAAGGCAGCTGCCAGTTAATGTCAGACTAATCATGTAACGGACCCTAACGTGGGCCTGATGGTGTCCGGGAGCTCATTTAACACCCTGTTTTGTAAATTCACTCATGCATGAGTGTTTGACACAAATCAGAAAAAAAAACAAAAAATCACCCTGCTGGAATGATTTCTGTGGGAGCGAGAACACGTGTGTGTGTGTGTGTGTGTGTGTGTGTCTGTTGGCTCTCGGGCTGGTTCACTGACCTGCGAGCAAGACAAACAGATTGGAGTGGGGGGAGGTCCGTCGGTACAATAGGAAGCAGAGCGCAGACTGAAAAAAAACCTCCAAGTATCTGCTGTTTACCTCCTACATTAGAAACTTGTGGAGGGGCTGGCTTCAGCGGTGGGAACAGGCACCGGAGCATGTATGTGTTATGATAAGTGCACCTTTATCTGAGCTGTTTCACATAGCATGCATACCCGGGCACGTGTACGCACTAGCCATGCGCTCCAGATCTGGGCCAGCTGGCTGCGGTCCAGCGGCAGCAGGGCTGGGTTTGGTGGCTCGGTCCCAGCATGCTCGCTGTGTGAGGGGCAAGGTACTCCGCCGCATAGCTGGAATGTTTTCCGTCTTTGTTCCGACCAAAAAGGCTGAGCGATTTGTGTTAAAGGAGCTCATATAGAGGAGGGCAAGTTCAGGCATGCCTATAACTGGGTCGTACAGGGAGCTGCTGCTGCGGCTCATATAGCGTCATTAGATTCAGAGATATTCATATAATAATACACCCACACCACATCCTACACATAAACCCTGAACGTCTTTAAAGAAAAATTGCAGTTTATGACAACTTTCGCCATCAGAGCTTCTCTTGGCAACTGGAAACTGAGAGAAGTTTTGAGCATAAATCAGTTTATTCATCATCCAAACTGAACTTTGTACACGTCAACAGACTGATTTTATGGCTCGAACTCATGTTTCGTAGTTGAAACGTCAACAGGACTAAAAGAAAAACACAAACATTTTAAGCAAAATCGCTATTCGCGTTTCAGCGAGTATGTTAACGCACGTCACATCGTGTCATTTCTGTCGCTGTGAGTCTCAAAATCAAGTTACAGTGACAGGTGGCTGAAGAAACACTGAGAACAATTGGTTTCCTCCGTGTTGGAAACATCTGGGATGGTCTCGCTCAAATTCGATGCACTCTGCAGTTTTGTCGATGCAAACTTTACGGCTGTACTGACAGGCGTCGGTGAGTCATTTTCGCTGACCTGATATTTCTTCTCTTCTTCTGTTACAGTTGGACTGAATATTACACAATCTGTCACCGTCTGTACGTCGACCAGCTGATCTGCTGGTCCACCGATCTCTTCAGGTCTGGCTTTCAGAGTGTCAGCACCCCTTAAACTGACTCATTAGACCACGGACGGCCACTTGATAGATTTTCTGTGATGTTGGCCACGTTGTAAAAACCCCGTCTGATCTCTCGTGTTGTTCTTCAACAACAACTAAAAAGCCAAGTCGTGATAAACCATGAATTTCCTTCAAGTGAACCGACTCTGTAACATTAAATGTGTAAATCAACTCATACACTCAAACAAATCCAGATGTTTTTTTCTCTTCATTTTGACAGAAAAAAAAGCGCCCAGAGGTACAATGTTTCCTTCACAGCCAAAACCACCTGTGACGATGACTCCAGCTCTTCACGTAACGTGAAGTCAAACACTACTTTGCAGTCATTTGAAGTTGTTCTCTGCAGGTGAATTCAGGTGAGTAGGAAGCTGAGTCACGGTTTAAAACGCCGTCTAAAAACCACAAACTGCCTCCATCCAAAACTTCTCACCTCGTTCTCGGCCACACAGCAGTCAGAAGACACCGTCGACTACAGTTCTTTATAAAAAACGACCACGCCGGAGCATTTAGGGCGCGTTCTCATCTGACCTCGAGCCTGTTTCGCTCCTGAATCAAATAAAATCAAGTCTTTCAAAAGCGTCGAATTGCGCTCGAGCTGGCTGTCACCACTAAACTCCCCTCGCAAGCGGAGAGACGACCTGAAAGTGACGCGCGTCGAGCCGCTCCGTCACGACGAGAGGCCCGAAACATCTCAGCGAGGAAATCCACCTAAGAGTTTTAAAGTGTTCGGAGAGTTTCATCCCGACGCGAGTGCCCGCTCTCGTTTCTCTCACGTCCACGCACACGCAGCTGTGACAACACCGAGCCTACATAATAACACATATCTTCTCTGCAGCTGTGTGAAAAAGAGTCGGGCCACTTTCTCTCAGCGATGTCATCATCACAGCTGCATCTCTAAAGCCTCTCAGCTTCCTCCCAGGAGATCCAGGACGATTACCTTATCCGAGCGGGCCGGGCTAACATCTATCCGTCTCTGTGGGAAACGCTCGCAAGAACGAGGCAAATTCACAAAACGACAACAGCGAGAGAAGCAAGTCGAGCGAAATTCTTTGCGTCCATCAAAGCCGCAACAAGTTATCTGATTAAAAAAAAAAGAGTGTGGGGGGGGCAGAACGCTGAACTTTGTTTGCTCCCTTTGCTTCAGACCGTGGTGAGAAAGTGGACTCTGTGTTTACAGTCGTCACGGCGTTGGTAGGAAAAAGTGAATTATCTGACTGTCTGTAATAATCTCCCCTCTGTAAGTGAGAGTTTGTGGGTCAAATCTGCAGCTCCGCTTCATTTTTTTCATGCCTGCTTTCCTAAACACGGGTAATTACTGGCTATTGAATGTCAACATCCATTTCCTTGCACCCATAAAACACAGTGATTTAGGGTCGTTTCCTGTTGTTTGTTTGGATTACATTCCCAGGCTTTCATTTTCAGCTTAGCGCAGCCCCTTTAATGTGCATCCAAGTTCAAGTGTCGCTGTTCGTACTGGAGCTGAGGAGAAATTTATCAACGTTTAAGAAAGCCGATTAATCGTTTCAGACATTTTGTTAAGGCAGAAGTATCATTTAGTGGTTCTAGTCTGTGATGTTTTCTCTGTTTGTTTGATTAGAATGTGAATATCTTTGGATTTGGACGCTAAATTAACATGTAACTTTTAACTTTTGTCATTTTTAAATATTTTCTGACATCTTACTGACAAATTAATTCAGAAACTACCACAATTAATCAGATGAATCAGTAAAGAAAATAAAGAAAAGCTGCAGCTGTGGTTCATGAAGCCTGAACTGGAACCAAACCCCATTAGAAAAACTCCACATTTTCAATAAAACGCTTCAGACGGACTATATTTAGACTCTTTTTCTTACTCTAGAGAGTCGTAATTTGGAGCAGCAGGAAGTGAGCATCCACACTGAAGCTTAAAGTTAATTGAACTTCTCATAATTGTATCATATGATGGTAAAATGAATATCTTTGGGATTCTAGGCTGTTTTTGGAACAAACAAGCTGATTGAATACGTCGTCTTTGTCATATTAAATCATTTCCTGACATTTTGGACAAAATTGTGAATCAGTTCATTGAGAAAATCCAATTATTGGCAGATTAATCAGAACTGAACCAAACTGCAACACTGCAGGAAGTGAACATCCACGTTAAACTTTAAAGATCATTGACTTCTCACACAATCATTAGTATCAAAGTCCAGCACTGTGATGACGTGTGAAGCTCAGGAACATTTAGTCAGACGCTGCCAGAACGACAGAGAGTCGAGTGGGCGGCAGGACTTGTCTCTAAACTTTACAGGTGCTGCACACGATGAGAGTGGAGGTACATTCAGGCAGAGCACAGGGCACTGACTGTTCTCTTCCTGCTGTACCTTCGCAGCATTTCTTTCCTCTGTACGTGTCTCTCTTCTCAAAGCGAGCGCCTCCCTCTACGCATTGATGTGTTAAAATTTACTGGGCTCTTTCCAGCTCCGTCACCCCAAATACATCAGCTGACAGCAGCCTCGGTGCGCAGCGCTGAGAGGCCTTCACAGACCCCGAAGTGCAAGAGCGGAGGCCCGAGGGCTTTCAACTCGCCTCGACACAACATCTCTCTGTGTGCAGCTCACTGACCACCGTTGTCACCAGAGAAGGATGGGACAGCAGAGTCCCCCCGAACTCTCCGGATCTGGACCCAGGATGCCTGCGCTAGCCTTTTTCGGACACCTGCGGGGGACTGTGAATGTCTCTGTGATGGGACTGAGGGACGGGGATGGTAATGAACACACAGTCATTCATCAGCCATCCATGGCGTTGCTCCCATTCAGATACAGATACCCACTGAGACACAAAGCCCCAGCTGCCTCAAGTGGCAGACTTACACACAACATTGGGCACCAATGCAACACAGCTCCATTTAGGCCTTTAAGAGACGCCCTGTCACAGCAGCCAGAGTGCCTCTCTATACGTCCCGCTGCACGCTCGCACGCACAATGGACACAAGTGGATTCATCGTGTGTTTAAAGGGGAGAAATGGCCCAGATTAGCACATGTTGACGAGCCAAAGGCCTTTCAGATCCGACTTTAAATCACCTTCTACAGCTTCACAGTCGATTATCACGCCATTACTCAAGACAAGGTTTTTAAGAAAGGTTGAGATTCCTCCGGCAGGTGTTTATCCTCCAGCAAGACACTCGTCTTTTCGGCTCAGTCGAGGACATGACTTTGACATGTTGGGGGGAAAGAAAAAAAGAAAACGCTCAACCACTTTCTTGCCAAGACTTAAATGAGAAGATTGACACCCTCCTCATGTTTCTCACAGCCATTAGACAGTTAGCTTAGCATAAAGACTGGAAACAGCTAGCCTGGCTCCAGCTGAATGGAACAATATCTGCCAACTAGGACTTCTTAAAGCTCTCTGTAAGCTATGGCATCAGCATTCCTCATTAGTTAACAAGGTCAAAACAAACACAACGTAAAAAAAGATCAAGCTAAAAGTAACGTAAATGTCCGCATCAAAAGTTAAGAGACCGATCCTCCATCCAAGTTTCATAGGAGCCTGTTCTGAAGATTTTGTGTAACAAACCAACCAACAACCAAAATAATAGAAAAAGAATCGCTAGCTGGTCAGTTTACGAACCATTAATAAAGCTGTTAGCTGCACCCTCATAAGAGTCGACTTGTCAGAAAGAGGTGTTGATTCACCTCTGCCCACATATTCAAATAAGACAGACAGCTGCTGGTGGAAGCAGCGTTAAAAAAGAATGAAGAGGCGATCGACTGTGGCGCCCATAATGCCGCTGATTGTGCATCGGGGCATTCAGACTGGGAGCGCGTGGGCGAGCACGGCAGATAAAGTGAGTATCACCTACATCAATGAGGAGAGAAAAAAAGACCGTACTACACACGGAAAGATGTGTCAAAGTTGCAATGAATCACGGCCCGTTCCAAGAAAACACTCCCCTGGCGTTTGGACAGTGAATAATCGAGCCGTGAAAAACTCTCATATTAGCCCACTTCGGAGTTCCTCGTGACTCTGGGTAAGTCAGCAGTTGCAGCAGCGCTACACAACTACGCGGAGGCCTGTAGGAAGACGCTCCCGAGCCGAACAAACCAATTACACCCCTGTCAGGGCCGTGGCACAGCACTGCATCATCCCCACAGAGACGCCGCTGTCACACTGCCTGGCATTACTGCAGCTCAGAGGACCCAGGACTGATGAGCCATGAGTCCTGGCATGTGTGGCACGGCCACAAGCCCCGCCATTAAGTGTTGATTCTCCTTTATTAAGGAGGCACTGTTGCTAAAACAAAGGGCCAGCCCCGGTCAGCACTCTGGGCTGTTGAAGCATGTGACTCATATTTGATTGCAGTGAGTGTGAAAGCTGCAGGGCCGGGCCGACTCTCCCTCGGAGCTGGGGCAGCCTCCAGGACTGCTGCTGCCGCTGCCGCTGCCGAGCATTCACACATTCCTCCCCGGGCGGAAACACAGCCCATTAGCATCACATGCTAACATGCCAGAGGAGCAACAAAGCAGCGTTTCCCAGCGTGGGGGGACACGGTGAAGTGAGAACAACTCATGTGTTTCCTCGAGTGGCTCGCAGCGACGGTCCACTTCATTGTGACATCGTTTGAAGTGAAAAGATTGAAAACAACTCGGTGTGACGGAGAGCAAACAGCATTCACATTTAATAAATGGCTCAGGACAAACATAATGAAGCTGTGAGCTGTATTGTTTATTATTACTTTATCAGCAAGTATAGTAGTTGATAGTAATAGTTTTAATGATATAAAATGTGTCTGAATAGGAGAAATGTATAATTTTTGACACAAACACATCAATAGACACTTAAAGATATCCTTATGTCTCGCTTGCAAAGTATTTATAATACATATTTTATGTTATGACAATACCTTTACAATGAGCTTATATTATTCATAACTGCAGATTTAATGATTAAATCCCTTTCTTAATGATTTATTGGTGTCTAAACAGATAATAAATGAGAATATAGTAAAACACAGATGTAATAATATGAAAAATGTGTATTATTATAATCTTTATAACGACTTATTATCATTTATTACTGTATATTTGATGTCTAAACACTTAAAAAATGACGTATTAACATCTTAAACTACAGACCTGATGAATAAAACTATCTATTAATAACTTATTAAAGTTAAAAACTGTAGATTTGATCATAAAAACTAAGCATACAGCATTGATTATTATCATAACCCTTTATTAATGATTTATTGGTGTGTTCTTCAGTCCCGGTCCTCGGAGCCTCCTGTCCAGTGTCCATAGCAGAACTTGATGAAACGTCTAACACATGCAGGACGAGGACTGAGGAGCACTGATTCATTGTGTATACTAATAAACCCTCCTGACCAGTTTATCGGTTTTTATATACCGCACATGAATGCCGAGTAGCGTGTGTTAAAGCGAAGTGTTGCCAGGAGTGATTAACAGTGAAGCAATGCCATGCAGCTGCATTCTTGGGTGGCTTGTTGCAACAGAGCAGCGACTCTGGAGACGACTCGGAGCTGTCAGTGTGGAAGCGGGCAGAGTCTGCTGGCAGGCCCGGACTGGATGTTTCACAGCCTCCAACAATTACAGGCAAAGGAGCAACCTGGTTGCACAATGGGTGAAGCATTAGCTAACTGCTGTCTGTCAGCCTCAATAAACTCCAACTTTCCTCACAAAAGATGCGTGCGCCCAGCGAGCTGAAAGCGGCCTCAACTGGCACACTTTGTTAATTAAAGAGGTGGACGAGCGGGCGGTCGCTCGGCTCTGGCCTTTGTTTGGAATTAGCGAGAGGAAGAGGTGCTGAAATACCGCCTGCTGTTGACATAAATGTTGATTTAAGTTCGGAGAAGTGAACCAGAAACTTGTCCCGTGTTATCTTTTGACATCAACTTGCAGAAAACATTTTTGATGATGTGATAAATCTGGATGACTGAAACAACTCGCTCAGTCGTCTCAACACCACAATCTGATGTCAGATCTGATGTCGGATAACGAGGCGCCGCTTTATAATGAGGCACCTTTTCAATGAAAGTCTAATAATGGTTAATGAATATATGTTGCTAAGCTGCTATTACCTTTATCCAGCTATCTCTTAGAACTTTTGGATTGCCAGGTTGTGAAAACTCTTATTCACAGCTAAAGTTTGCAAGTGTTATCAAGTCATTAATGAGTTCAATCTATCAGTTCTAAATGTAAATAAATATTTTTAACCATTAAATCTACAGTAAAGGGCTGTTGTATGCTACAGAAGAGAATCAAAAGCCCAGACTGAAATGTTTTTTCATGAGGAGTGAGGAGAATCCAACACAGTTTTACTCAAGCTTCTGTATGAAAGACCATCTGGCAGCACCTCTCAGGTAACATGACATGTTTACGTGTGTAATTAGCAGTTTAATATACATTATAAGTGTTTAATGAGATGTTTAAATAACCAAGACTGCGTTATTAGAGTAGACCGTCTTTAAAGTGTTTCCTGAAGCTACTGTCTGAAACCGATATTAAAAGGCACTCCAGCATTTCTTTGGAGAAAAAATGTCCCCAAAATGAAGCTGACTGATGTCCCTGTAAACCCAGAAGGATTCTGACTGGCAGTCGGCGTTTATATCGTTCATCAAATCACTGTGAAAGTGTGAAAGTATGATTCTTGGCGTGTAAAGCGTTGAAAAGCTGTCAATAACCAGATTGTTCTAGAAACAAACGGTCAAATGATCTCGACCAGCCAAGGGACGTTTTCAACTCTCGACAACTCAAAACTTGCTCTCATTGATCGCCTATTGCTCATTGATAAAGTCACTGGATACAAGTCATAGACAGTTGTATGTTTGTGCACTCGTAGTAGAAAAAGGTGCACAGCTGTGAGAAGCGTGCAGGTCAGACGGGGAGGACTCACACCCCGACTTCACAGAAGCAGTTACTCAACAAAAACTTTCACAAGTTGGGAAACTTTTTGTTAAATTCACTCCGTCTGTGGGAGTAAAAATAAAAATATTTAAAAAAAAAAGAAAAAAGTGTAAACTGGAGGACGGAGGCAGAGGCGGGCAGGATGAGGCAGACAAAGCGTCGGGCCAAACTCATTGATCAGCAGCGAGCGCTGTTCCTCCCTCGCTCTCTTTGTTCGTCCGAGTTGCTGCTTTTCAGCCAGATGAAAATGTGCTGCTGTTCCGCAGGGCCAGAGGAGGCTTCCTGATGACTCAAGGTGCAAACCAGGAACTCACGACGGCGCTGTTAATGCATTCAGAGCGTGGATTCACATCTCTGCTGTCAAACCAGTTGACTGTTTTTCTGACACGAGGAGGCTGTGAGAAGCATGAGAAGCTGATACACGATACTTTAGGATCAGATTAGATCATTCCTCTTTCCTGATGGCAGGCGTTGTTTTATTTGCTTGTGAGTTTCTGTCAGGCCGTCAAGTGAAACTGGAGTCAATATTAGACCTTTTCCAGAGCTGGTTAGAGTAAATAACACCCATTTTATAACTGAAATTAAACTGCAGATGTCAGACGGACTTGATTTCCCCCTAAGAACACAACACATCACAGCGGGTTTACGGGCTGTAAAGCTGACATGAACCAATAAAACGCTATATTTAACTGTATGCGAGCGCTTTGACTTCCCCACAGAGAGGGACTCAAACACAAAAGTGAGCAAAGAACAAGTTTCTGTTTTGTCTTTCTCCGATTTGAATCACGCGACACGTCAACATCGCCCGCGACACAAAGGACTGCTCGACCGTATCTGCGAGATGTGACTCAGAGATCTGACAAACAACAGCGTTTGTTTCTCCGTGTGCGCGGAAAGAAAGTCCACTTCCATCCACGACAAAACCAATGACTGAATTAATGAGGATTTCATAATCTTGTCGGGCATTTGTCCATCACAGTTTCATCTTCGAGTGTCCAAAACTCGAACTCTGTGATGATGTGACACAGGCGAGGAGCAGAGATCCTGATATCTGAGGGGCTGAAAACTGCAATTTTGGGGCTTTTTTTGCTTGAAAAGTTACTTGAAAGATCGCGAAAGAAGTTGCAGATTATTTTTCCGTCATTCAGCTCATTGATTAATTGACCACTTGTTGCATCAAACTAGGGTCCAGGAATCAACAGGGGTCCTAGAGAAGGGTTGTGGGGGTCTCCAGGAGAAGGAGGAGTAGAATTTTTTTTTAACTTTTTACACATTTTTGGGGGGAAATTTGAACAAGAAGTAACAAAATGGAGCTGGCTGTTTAGACTGACTGTAATTTAGCGTGATCCTACTTTGATTATTGATCAACTGTTAATGATTCCTGGATTGTGTAACTTCTCCTCGTCAGAGAATAAAAACATATAGGTCGACTGTGAACGCAGGTTCTCATGACCCACACTGACTTTAGGTGTGGGTGTGAAACTTCAGGATGCCGTTTTCTCCTCATCCCACCGTAACGCATAAGAAAAGCCTATTCTTCTCTCAACCTTAAGTGCATCTCAAGCTTGTGTTGGCTCCTGTGAACTGCTGTTTCACGTTTCGAGAGCTCCGTCATAAAAACTGCCTCTTTTATTTAAAGGCCGGGAAATTAATCTGCAACTACTGCCGACATCCTCCGCTTGCAGCTTCTCCAGTGCGACAACGTGCTGTTTTGGGCTGTTAGTCAAACAGAACAGGACATTTGAAGACGTCAGTTTGGGGCTCCGATTGACATTTTTGTCACTTTCTGGCATTTTACAGACAAAATAAATAAAAGCTGCGGCTGTGTGTGTGTGTTTTTTTTTTTTTTCCACAGGACTCATTTTCCAAGGAAACCAAAATCTCACAATCTGTTTTCCTCCTGAGCTTTACCGAGGAACAGCACGCTTCGCATCGGTGCAACGACAGGATCTTCAACTTTAAGGTAAACCAGACGAGTACGTCTGTGCTCAAACTTCAACAAAAGCACAAAAGAGACTGAGAGGAGCGCCTGACTTCTGTTGGGTCACACTCTGCCTGGAGGTGCTGCTGCTGCTGCTGCTGTTAAAACTGAGATTCGGGGCATCACATGAGTTTCCTTTGAGAGTGTGATGATTACTGACCGGTGGGAGTCTACCTGCAGATAAAACAAAGACTGTCTGTCTCCACACACACACACACACACACACACACACACACACACTCCCTCCCCATCCTGACCCACGCAGAC
>OMLP01024714.1:14501-44273 GCA_900302685.1 Spondyliosoma cantharus | reverse complement strand
GTTCCACGAAAGCATCAGCGCTCCGACTCAAACACTGAGCCCGAGGAGAGTTTCCATGTTAGGGTACATTATAATCTACTCGACCGCAATTCAGAAGAAAACAACATTTATTTAATGCCTTTAGTTAGAGTGCAGATTTTTATTAACACAAAATATGATCAACAAATGAATAATGACGCCTCACTACAGGTTAAAGCATCCGGTAGTAAATCAGGTACATAAAACTGAACCAGCTGCAACCTCAGTGGTGCTTATACACTGAAGAATCAATGATTATCATCTATTAATACAACATATACAATTATGAGATGGGTCATTCTGCATCACGAGTGTTTTAATCTGTGGTATTTCAAGTATATGCGGATGATAATACCTTTATCAAAGCCACTGCTACTACTTTTTTTCTTTCTTTGTGATTTAATTTGGCGGCCTCTGTGGACAAACGACACGACAGCACAAAGTAAACTCTATTTTAGTTCTAGTCAACACGAACACAAATCTTTTTAGAGACATAAATTATCTCCGTCCATCCTGACACACCTTAAAATGCATATGTCATAGCCATTCACATACACTGACACAACTCAAAAAATCCAACATCCTTTCGAGCACTTTAATATCAGAACACGTACTCTGAGTTAACAATTAGCAGCGATGCTGTAAACATTGATGAGTGTGCGTCTGCGTCATCGTTTCCAGAAATGTTCTGCCCGTCCAGACGTAAACGCTGAAAACAGAGATTCTGACTATCTTCAGCCTGGGAGGAGTTTTGTTTTCAGTGACTTGTGTTCAAACGCAGGGAAAAGGTTCCATATAAGAAGTACTCACGCACGTGTGGACGGGGCCTTGGTGCGGTACCGTACCACCAGACTACAGAGCAGCTGCAGAACCGCCATAAACACTACTTCTTTCACGGCACATTTCAGTTTCTGCTTTGGCAGTTTTGTTTTCTCAACCTTCTCGGTTCCATACCTTCTCGGTTCCATACAGATATGTACACAGTGTATAGCATCTCATTTAAAATATAATACACATGTACAGTGAGGTACAGCACGGACTCTTCCAAACGTACAAAGGTTCTGTCTGAAATCACTTGATTTACCTTCCAGATGTCTGTATATTTAAACATTTAAGCCTTCAAAGATTCGTACGAAGGAACAAAAACATCATGAAGCAGAATACAGATGATTCCTGTCTCGTTTTGCTGCTCGCTATGAACTGCCGAATGAGTGTTGATTGAGCGAACGAGTGAATTCAGCCGCAGTCATTAAGTCTTAAAGACGCTCAGTTGAACCGTAAACAAAACATCGTTATCTGGTTTGAACTCCGGCGTCCAGTTACAAATGTATCGGAGGACTAATCCAATAAAGCACAATGTGACCGCTGACGATGTGACCGAGATGAATGCGTTCGCTTCGTTGGAATGATGAGTTACTAAACACTCGAGTGGCTTTCATTCTTCTCCCGTCTTTGTATCGTATCATCTTATTCACCGGTGGCTCAAGAGAGCTCAAACCAGTTTGACTTTTTCTGGTCTTTATCATGCAAACGCTGCACGTGAGAGAGGACAATAGGCCACCACATGAAAGCTGCCTTAATGACTTCCTGTAATCCATCTTCAGAAACTGTGTCGCAACATTCCTTCGACTAACCTGTTGTGAGATACACCTGCTGCAACAGGCAGGTTGTGACCTTCCTCTGTGCTTCATGATATCAAACCAGCGAATGAAACAAACATTCATTCCTGGAGGGGAAAAAAAAAGAAAACTAGACAGGGAGGAAGAGCGAGTGAAAGTGTGAGGACGCAGCTGCAGAATGAAAGGGAATCTTTCAGCGGCAGCACAGATGGGCCTCTGGGACGAGTTATTCAGAGGAAGTTGTCCTTCACCTCAGGACGCCGCCGGGCGCCATGACCGACGCTGGGTGGGTTCTTTTTTAGGACAAAATCATCTCGGGACAGGTTCCTCGAGCAAGGCTGGAACAAAAGGGAGGAAATGAAGAGGGTGGAGCATCAGTACAGCTGAAATTACTAGTCAATTGGTTGACTAGTCTATTAATCTATCAGCTGTTTCAGTCATGTTTCAACAAAAATACCCAAAATGTACGAGTGCACCTTCTCAGTTGTGAGGATTTGCAGTGAACTGAATACCTTTGTGTTTTGGATAGAAGGGCAGATGATAACAATCACCTCGCCTTCAACAATTTGTTGAATTAATTAAGAGAATAATCAGCAGACTAATCAATGATAAAAATAATCATTAGTCGCAGCCGTAAACATCAGCACATGACTTCTCCTGCAACCAGTGAATCAATTTGCCAGTAATGAGGCCGATAGTGTGTGTTAATTAAATGTCAATACAAGCTTGTCATTTTTGTCCGACATGAAACAGGGAGCATGTCAGCACTGTTGAACCTTCCTGCAGAGGAACAGAACAGCTCCCCGAAAAAACGCTGATGTTTGAAGTCAATCATTTCTGTTCTGTACTTTGACTTTACTTGAAACTAGGCACTTGTTGCATCACAAGTGCAAAACATTCTGATGATTTTGACAGATTGTTTTGATTCTTGATGAGAGAGAATGATCAATTCCAGCATCAAAATTGTCATTTTCACAGAAGAAGCTATTAAAATCATGATAATGTAAAATATGTTGGGGTTTGTGCCAAACAAACTTTTTGTTATGGATGTTGCACCATGATGCAATGCACCTGCAGCCTGGCCTTGCATTTTTTCAACAAGGCTGAGTCCTTGGCAGGCAGAAATCACGTAATCAAGTACAGTTTTTTGTTACTCAGAGGCTGTACCAGAGAGTCTCTGCTGGGCAAACATATTGTACAGTTACACCTGTAGCACGCTTCCATTAAAAAAAACAGGTGAACAGGTGTGGTAAAGAGTTTCAGTCTCCGGTGACAGTCTAAACAAGGTTTTGGCTCATCGCCAAGACTAAAAATTTGGACACGTGCTTTCAAATAACTGGTAAAAAAAAGTAGACTAATTTCAAGACTTGACTTGAGACTTGAGACCTGAGTCTCACTACAGATAAAGAGTCTGCAGGACTCAAACCAGCCTCACCGCCTCACTGTCATCTTGTTGGTTTGTCAGTCAGTTATAAATAAGCCCTAATTTCAAAGACCCGACTCTTCTTTCTGTCTATTCATGACACAGTATGCATTTAATGATTTAAAAAAATCATGTTGTATAAACTGCTTTTTGACCCTGTGATATTTGTATAAAACTACATATGTATTATACATGAAAACATGGAGTAAACATGTCATTAAGTCATCTGGACTGTTAATGGACTGTCTAATAAGGGGAAGTGTTAAGCTCATCAGTTCCTGAGTCTGGTCCGATCATGCTGATGACCTCTGTGAGTGTTGATCCATGTTGGTCTACATGTCCTTGTCACATGGTTAAAGTCATGGAAACACTGAAACAGCAGCCCTGTAGCCTGTAGCCAGGATTACCAACATCTCTGTTACTTATTAAATTGTGATGCAGTTTAATCTTCTCTAAATCTGCAGCTATTTTCAGTTTGCAGTGTAGTGGGACGATTTAATCCCACCTTCACTGTTCATTGGTTTTCATTAGAATCAGTGGGTTTCACTGATGCAAACTGCTGTTTTCTGTTCCACTCAGAAAGTCGTCTACAGCTGTGTCATTCATTTCGGTCTAAAATCAACAGCCACAGAGAAACACTGGACAGAATGATTACTTTTGGCACGCAGAGAGAAAGGTTTAAGTGTGCAGAGTAAAACTGAAAGGATGTAGTTTGTTGACGCAAACAGAGCGCTTGATGTACGACTACATGAATCAAAGCTATAGTCGTGTCTTTAGCCTGTGATCTTACAAACTCACAACTGAGTCCTTTCACAATTCTGCATGAAAAAGCATGCGTCTGTGTGGACGTTATCAAGAGAAGCTTGTCTCGAGTTCAGCCCGTCTTTCATCTGAGGATTAGCGCTCTCTCAGTCAGATTTCACCACATCCCAACATCTCATAGTGTTTGTTAACAAAGGGCTAATAAGCGAAATATTACGTTTCACTGCCAGCAGAGTGTTGCCATGACAACAAGCCACTGATGTCACCGCGAATGGGTGACTCTCGTCGAGCTGCACTGCCTTCGGTATCCCAGAATCCTCCTCTTTTCTTCCGAGGCGGCCGCGGGCCCCTTTTCCCCAGGTGTACACCTCCCCTTCTGTGGAGAGCAGCAGAGGAAGCAGCCGGTCAACGTTTCTTTAAATTCAGAAAAGCTCAGGACGCATTAACCCACACAAATCTTTAACTGACAGCTCTGCCTCTCCTGCAGTGGCAGCATAATGGCTCTATCTGTAGGAAGTCAGCGCTGAACAAAGATGTCCCTCAACAAAGAAAAACTACAGGCCTGACTGGAACTGCTTGCTTTCTCCCCAGGGAGCCAATCGCTGGCACAATATGACAATTTACCCTCAGATTTAAGAACAAAACACGCACTTAGAAACACATCTGTTACTTAAAGCTAGGGTTGCTAGGTTGTTTTAGAAGGGTCTTTTGTTATATCTATAGAAACAACCCAACAGCAATCAATAAATCAAATGTTCTGAGGAAAAAGAAGAAAAGAAACCTGCAACTGAGGCCGTCTCAGGCTAATAAAACGATTCTGTTGGTCCGAATGAAATGATTGGACGTCCTACTGGCCAGTCTCCCTACACAGAGCGTTCAACAAGGCTAGGTGGATATATTGAACAAGCCTTTAGGGAGGATGGTAGAGGAAGAGCAGCCAAAATTTAACTAATACCAACGTGCTAGCTTGACAGCATTGGGTACTAAAAATGTTAGCTGTTCACATTCTTTATGATAATGTTTGATGTTTTCGAACAAATGAGTGAGACATCAGGCAGTTCGATATAGTAGGCATGAGATGATATTAAAATTCACAATATTATGCTGATAATGATTAAATTACCCTGAAAACTCTTACAATGGCACTGAAACATATTTAAATCACTTGATCTTACATTTTGTTTGGAAGGAATATTGTGTTAACGGAGATGGAAATGCAAACCAGAGGTGCTGGATACATTTCCACACAAACCAAAGACAAGCCGTGCCGTCAGCCATTGTGACAGTCGCAGGACTTAAGGCAACTCAGGTTAGCAAGCTAGACAGCTATTTCAACTAATTCATGTGATGATATTCACAGTTACGTTGATAATTCACAGCAATTCCTAGTCCTAGTTGGACAACAGATATAAGTAACGAAACTCATCACAGTGAATATCAATTATTTCTGTTTCTTGATTAAAGTTGCTGCTCACACTGTTTGTCACGGGTGACTCATTAAAATGCACCACCCTCCGTATCCCAGAATCCTCCATCTTTTCTTCCCAAGCAGCTACACCGCAGATATCTGAGCAACGTTGCTCAACTCAGAGCTGAAATGAACCCTGTTGAGTTTACTTGTGCTCACTCCTACTCAAAATATTTCTAAACAACTCTTTTTAGTGAGGGATTAACAAAGGGGGGGGGAATAAAGAGGTTGTCCTTTTGAGAAAATGCTGCCTTTGTTCACAAGAGCTGGTTGGAAAGTATCTCGAGTAGAGCAGCAACCGTTTCATGCGAAACCATGAAAACAATTATCTTTTATAGAATACACCTGTGTGTTTATTGTTTAATCTAACTGATAAGTGTTGGACAGGTTCTTCTTGAACGTACCAACAAGATGAGCTTCAGATCAGTCCCTGCATGCAACAGCAGTACCATGCAGTGACTTTCAAAGGCCCAGCACACCTGTGCTACACCCACACAGGTGTTTTTACCTAATCTTCTAACAGTGTTGTCAGATCAGATTTTACTTTCCATTAATTTCTATGTGGGGCAGGGCGAGACACACTCACTTCCGATTGTGAAATACCCGCCTCCTCCTCTTCACGCAGAGTTTAATTACTGAACTGAACTGTGACAGGTGAAATGAAGAAACTCGTGAGACTCTCGATCGACCTCTCATTCAGAGGACGATCGAATCAAAAAATCAATCAAATAATTCGGGCAGCAAAGGAAGGCTGCAGTTAATGACATTAAAATGTTTAATAGAATCCTGTTTATAAACGTCTTTTGACTGTTATTAGCTCCCACAGATCATGTTTACAGCCCTGCCGGCAGTCTTTCCTCTCCCTCTTGATTGATATCTCCCTGACTCTCCTGTTAGCTTTGTTGCACCTGCTCCATGGGACAAATAACACCTTCATCATTCTTATTAGCTCAAGACCTCGCATGTCTCAGCCCATCTGTGACCAGAGCAGAGGTCTCACTAACCAAAATAACTCTCAACACCTGTGGACGTGTGCAAGGCCTGTATGAGGACAAAAGATCCAAATATCACATATATTGTCTCTTCTACTCACCAGATCCGATAGCTAAGGTAAAGGCGTCTCCACAGGCAGCCATGGTGATGCCCTGCAGCCCAGCCACCTGATAAGGAACACGGCTGCTACGACGCGAACTACAGCCCATCTGGCCATGCTGGTTGCTGCCGAAGGTAAAACACTGACCCTTCTCTGGAATGGAAAACATGGGTGAAAGTAATGAAGCTAATAAGGTTTTGACACAATAAATTGATTGATTGAGGTGTGATTGCACATATTTTTTTTTTAACTCATTTGTTTAGCTTTAGCACTTCAGCTTTATTGAAGAAGTTGAACATGTTCAAAGTGTCTTTTCAAGCAGCCTATCACTTAATCTGGTGCTGCAATAACCTAGAAAACTATTTGGTTACTGCTAAATGAAACAGTGACATTCTCTTATTTCATACCATTGTGAAGGCAGTCACATTGAAATGCATACAAGATGTGAGTTAATAGATTCATCAGCAACAGTTTCTAATAACCACTGTTAATAAATTGGACATGTTTAGTTCCATATAATTACTGACGATGAACTACACAATATATATCAACCATTTACAAACTATAAGATGCAACTTTATAATAAACAGTTGCTTAAAATAACTTTTTTTTTTTTTAAAGCATTTTGTTGTTTGTTAACAGTGAAATTAGCTAAAGTTTAATTTAAATGTACCAGCTATTGAAGCGTCACTGATTAATTGTGTGAATATTTTACCTGTAACAGCGACAGAATGGGCTGTCCCAATGTCAATGTAAACTATCTTCTCACTGTTGAGTGGAGCCGATTGAACAGGATTGTATGAATGAACTTCTTCCACCTGAGTGGAGGGATTTGGCTCCTCTCCGGTTATTTCATCCAGCCCCAGCTTGTTGAACCTGATCATAACAAAATAGCAAAATCGAGGTACTTATAACGAGAGGCATACAGAAAACCTGGTTTATTATATTTTTTTCAAACCCCTCCTTCCATATACAATGCGTGTTTATCTCAAAACCACCGAACATTTTGTAATTCTGTTTCCCTGTCTGCTGCATGTAGCTGCTGAGACGCAGGTATCTGAACAGTACTGCTTTGACCTGAAATGAATGCTGCTGTGTTTACTGCTGCTTCCCTGACTCATACTGAGCTCTACATCCTGTCCTACTGCTGGAAACCTCTCGGAGTTAAAGGGACGAACAATGAGAGAAAAGTCTCGGTCATTTTAGGAGAATGCTGCCTCACAGGTTGTGCACCATGAAAAGTATCTCCGTGCACCACAGCATCTCTTTTTATCTTACACCACCCCATGCACGTGAGTGAGGTTATGAGCCTACAGGAGGCACGATTTTTTCTGTCTAAAATACAGGAAATCAGTTTCACAAAAACATCACATCCCTTCTCATTTGTATATGTTTCGCTGCTGGTCATTGGCTCGTCTCAGTCCGTGACATGTTTACTGTGACTACTGGAGCTTTTGGTGGTAAAATATAGAATAATTACCGGTTGCTTCCACACGCCACTATGGTGTACTGGGTGCTGATAATCATGGAGCAGTCAACTCCACACACCACCCTCTGGGCCTCAAATTCCACAGGTAAACACACCTGCTGCGGAGAGTTGTGGGTGTCTTGGGTACCAAGCCCAAGGCGACCTTCCAGACAAAGAGACAGGGACCCTACATTAAGGTGTGCGCTGAGACGGTGCTGTCATAAATCAGTCACGCACAAACAAACACCACAAGATGAATGTTAAGATAGACTGAGGGAGTTCGAAAAACAACCAGTTAATGTACAGTTACCATTATCTCCTCTTCCCCAGGCAAATACTTCTCTTTCGTTGGTCACAGCGAGGACGTGGGAAGCACCACACGATACCTGAACCAGCTCGTAGCCGAGGAGCGCCTCAACGATCTTAGGCTGAATGCAAGAAAAAAAGTTTCTGTACATGCAGTCTGACCAGAAAATCTCCAGTAAGTAAAAACAGAACTTTGGCTGACACACGGATGTATTAATGCAGATTGTGTTGGATTAAGTTTTAAATAGAACTTTTGAGATACTGAAGAAAATGGAGAAATATACACTGTGTTCAAATTTATTTTGGTACACCCAGTTAAAACTAATACAGTCTAATTCAAATAAACCAGTCCTGCTTTCATCAAGGATATGTTTTTTTTTTTTGTGTTGATTTAACTTGAAGATAACCTTGATGCTGCGATGGGGCACTGAGGGGTGTTTCTAATATTTAGCCTCATTAATGTAAATAAGATGAACAAAATATTAGAAAAACCTGCATCTATATGAGCGTGTTATTCAAATATTTTCTTTCAACGGTGGACATGTACCTGTGTTACATCATTGAAGTTACCGTGTCCCAGACAGCCATTGCTCCCGCTGCCAAACGTCATGATAATGCCCCTGTCTACAAATTGAAAATAAAGAACAGGGATTAAAGACTATTAGTTGATAAGCGTAGGTGTATTCTTGTGTGGACCAACAGAGTGCTTCTAATCCCGATCTAGAAAACGCTAATCTGCGTCACTACAGCGAAATGTGATGAAAGAGAGGCAACTGAGCTGAGAGGAAGGGTCTTTAATCCTCTGCTATCTGATTTGTGGTGCTGGACAGACTGACACCGCCCTCCTAAACGAGCAGACTGACAGAGAAACACAGTTTGAGCTCAAGAAAAGCATTCAGATGTTTATTTCACAAATGGATCGACACTATCTGATCAAGTCTGGAAGTGTTTTACAGCCACGTGTGAGGGCAGATCACATAAAATAAATACTAATGACCTTTAAGTGAGCTCCCTGTCGGACTGACTGGGCATGGATTTGATGTTTCACTGACCTGTCATGCAGGTGGTAAAAAGATCGCCGCAGGACACAGACTTGATGGTGACTCCAGACTGACCCTCAAGGAAACGTGAAATGAACTGAGGCTGCATCTGCTCCACCACACCGGGCAGGCTGGCCTCACCAGACCCCACTGACGGAGCCTGCGACAGTAAATGATTATTAGAACTTAATGGGGGCAAAAGAGGGAAGAAAAACATCAGTAAACAAAACATGCTATTTTATTATTAAATCCCCATATTCCCCATATACCTCGTCTAACTCTACATCCCCAGGGGAAAATCCCAAAACATTTGGAATAATTGTTTGTGCTGAAGCAACTGCCGCTGTAGAATTGCGATCTATGCCTCTTCAACACTGTTTTCTCTCTACGGTGGTCTTAGAGGCTTCAAAGAAGCTCCCTGAGGGGCCGACACCAAAACCAGATTTGCTCCCTTTTTGATAGCTGAAAAAAAGATTATAGCTGTTGTAAAAACCTGTTGGTACTGCATTTGGCTGCAGAATAAGAGTATATCATACATCAAAAAGTTGACCCTGGAGGAAAGAGAAAGATCACATCTGTCAGGATTATTCCTTTTCAAAGCATTACTACGAAAAAGCAGCATTTCAAACAGGTTAACACAGACCTCCCATGTAATCAGTCGGCCTGACTTGGTCACCCCCATCTTCTGAGTGCGGCCCAGAGACACCTGCAGCACCTCAGTGTTGAGCATCGGCAGGCGGAGAGGAGCTGAGATTCCACTTCCCCACGTGTATACCGAGGATAGCGGGAGGGAATGCAGCTTCCCTGATCCTAAACCGATGGATCCATCTGTTTAAAGCCAAGATATAACAATCACATTTGTATTACAGTACTGTGATCCACCTGGTACAGCTAGTTCTGTTATCAAATAACGTAACTAATGTAAGCGTAACTCTGTGTCTCACCTCTGGATCTGTTGGTAGGAACTCTCCCTCCTGCTCTACCTTGAGGTCCAGTTTGCACAGTAGAGAGCGGTTTCTCAATCCTGGAAAAAGTGAGAGGAGGTGATTTTATTTTACAAAATATGAATGACTCTTTAATCAAGTGTGTTAAGACATCTGTCTCGTCATTAGGCATACACTGAGACACAACCTGCGCATTTTGACATTGCCTATATCCGTGTAGAGGTTAAGCAGGGGCCTGATGCACACGGGAAGAGCCATTATTTCATTGAGTTGGGGTCGTTTGGATGGATCCAGGTTGAGCATGTTGAGGATGAGCAGTCGGAGTTCGGGGCTGTATCGGTCTGAAATCGGAGCAAATGTCCCACTCATGATCTTCAGAACAAGTGCGGGTAGATTCTGAAAGCAAGGTTAAAGAGTAAAATTGCATTTTGCATTAAAAATGTGAGAAAAATCCCCAATCCCCTTCCCAAAATCCCTGCCAAAGGAATAATATTTTCACATTACTACCCCACTGCAGAAATCTGGAGTGAATTATTTATCTGCGTTGAAATCAAAAGCCCCAGCAATCTGCTGTTGGGTTACACATGGGATAACCTGAGGCCTTTATATCAAATATTCTGAGAAATTACAAGAATCCATCTCTCCTGGTGTGCATAATGTAGCTCTGATGTTTGTGAGATCTTTTAGGTTTTACACACTGAATTACAGTTTGAATACTTTAAAAAATGACACAAACACATATTATTTGAATCACTACATCCAAGTTAGTGAGGGGTTTTTTTTTACGCACAGCAGCCTCGAAGGCTCTCTTAAGGCTCGCCAGCTCATAGAGCACACAGCCCAAAGCCCAGATGTCACTCTTCTGGTTATATGGCTTCCCTTCACACAGCTCTGGGGAGATGTAGCATGGAGTCCCAACCACCTGCAGCGTGAAAAAAGGAGGCACTGATTTGTTAGCATTCGACATATCAGGATATGTATGCTGCTGACGTAACTGTAGCTTTAAACCAAAGGAAGTTCAACTCACCGTGTAAGCTTTGCTCTTGCTCACAAGGATTTTGGAGATGCCAAAATCTCCTATTTTAACAATCATCTGGTGCTTATCCAGAAGGATATTCTGTGTCTTTAGGTCTCTGTGCAGGATGAGTTTGTTGTGGACGTGGTACAGGGCGAGTAAGATCTGTACAAAGAAGTGAAGGATGGTGTCCTCGTCCAGCAGAGAGTTACAGCGCTTCTGTATGTAATCAGCCAAAGTTCCACCTGCAGGAAGAAAACATTGAGAGGAGAATAGACAATAAAAATTATTTCTGATCTTCAATATCCATAATAACTAAGAAATTGATCAAGTAATTAGTGAATTTAACAGCAGGTGCACAAGTTAATTTGTCATTGACAACAAAAAAGGTTGTAGAGTGCAATGTTTTTTACATTTTATCTTGTAATATAACAGAAATGTTATTCGATCAAATTGTCCCTTAAAGCACCATCACACTGATACTAGACGTTTATCTGACATGACATGGGAACCAGAAAAGGTATGGAGCCCTACAGCACTAGACACTGGGAAAAGTGAAGCGCTAGACAGAGAACAAAAGGACGGTTATGTAATAAGATATTACAGTAATCTTACCTGGAGCATACTCCATAGCTATCATGAGGGCCTTGTCTTCCAGGAAGTTCTCATAGTACTCGATGATGTTTGGATGGTTGAGCAGCTTCAGGACCTGACACTCGTTCTGAGCCGCCAGGCGCTCGTCTCGTGACATCTGCTCCACTGGGATCTCCTTCAGGATGACAAAGGCCCCGTCGCTGCGCCTGCGGCAGAGGTGAACAATCCTGACAGGGGAGGGAGATGTAGAAAAATTACATGTATATTCTCTTTCATAAACAATATAGGATGATGGTCTGTGGCAGTTTAGATTCGGTGCTGGTGCTGGTTTTGTTTTGGAAAAAACAGCATTTTGTGTGATGTGCTGAAATTAAAATATGCAGGGTTCAACACTAATGTTTTAGTCAGAAATGTACTTGCCAGTAGTCAGTTTTTACTTGCCCAAAACGAGTTGTATCAGCAAATGAAACAGTTAATGTTCATGTTTAACCTTATTTAGGTAAATGAATCAGAACATGAAACAAAGTGTCATATATGTGAAGCAACAAACATTCTTATTGATAATGGTATGACAATCGCCCCTCTTTCTCCCCCTGGATGGACTCATTCACTTCGAGTAAGTGGATGAGCAAAAGTACATAAAACTGTACGGTCACTCACTCACAGAGATGAAAAGGAAGCAAGATGGCTCACACCTTCGCCACTTCTATCATCAGCTCCAGAAAGAACACTGTGTTTAATCCTTGCTAGACTTATCAGCCTGACGTGGCATTTCACATGGACCATTGAGCAATGCTTATCGCTTATTGCTATCGTTGAGCCCTGCTTCAATGAGTGAATCAGGGGTGTTAAAGTACCTGTGTAGTTTTCTTATCTCTTTCGATTCCACCCACTTTTATTTTTTTAGTGTACTTTAAGAAGGGGAAATAATGCAAAAAGGACCCACAAACATGTTCGCTTATCATGAGTAAACACTTAGCACAGAGATTTAGCACAAAGACATACAGTAATGTACTAAAATACTGATTTACATTAGTTTCTGCACATTAATGTATTCATAAGCTCTGTCAGAGTGTTTGGTGTAAAATTATGTATAGTATATACATTATTTACATTGTAATTTACTCTGGTAAGTGTACAGTTATACCGTGATTTATACGTTGTCACTTTCCATGTGTAAGGCATATTTCACTTTTAAATCATTTTGAATAAAAAAGGTTGTGAATAAATCCGTTTTCACTATATTTGCTGTTAGTCTAATTTGCACATATCTTCAAGCAACTCACTGTTTATACATCTAACTTTCTTTTTCTTTCAAATGTAAAAAAATAGCCACTAGTAATTAAAAGTGACGTGGATGCAATAGCTCACATAACCTCGCGATAATTCATAACTAGCCTCGTTAGCTACGTTTCAAAAACTTCTGAAAAAGAAAAGCCAGACAAACTGTGATTTATAAAACCTACGAAGAGAGACAGACTTGCGTTGACATTAAGATGTATCCCACAGCTAGTCACCATATGATTAATAAATATCTTCTTTCTTCATAAACACTGTTCAGTACTTTTCTAGACATGTCTTCCTCAGAGGACATTTTGACGCATCCCGTTACATTTTTGGGGAAAAAACTGAGGCCTCACGGACTTTTAGCTTGATAACTTCACGCCTTGACAACGCCTTATTTTCAACTACACAGCAAAAAGGACAAATGTGTGTGACTAAGTGTACGTAAACTCAGAGTTTACCCGAAAGCTCCTCTTCCGACAACTTTGATTTTCTCATACTTCTCCATCGCTGCTGCGCTGCTCCCAAACGTTTCCGCCGTATCCAGGCAACCCGTCCCCACTACTACAGGAAGCACCGAGGGACAAAAGAGGCGAAGGAAAAACTCAAAAGGAGAAGAGCACTAATGAATACTGTCTGTGACACATATTGTGTTTAAATACATGTTTTCAGTCATAGATTAAGAGATTTAGAGACAGAAAGGGAGAGAAAGTCAACCACACTTTATTTCTGTTCCTCCCTGTGTGATCTAGCAAAAGGAACGATGGTGTGAAGAGCAAATCCTAATGAAAACATATTTATAATACTATCGGCACAGCAGATGTATTAGTAGCAACATTACTGATGACTCATCTCAATCCAAGTGTCTCTGTAAATCATGACAATGTGACAGTGAACCAGCATGCGCAACACCAGGACCCTGAAACTGAAGCAGCTCGATGAAATTCCGTCATCATTAAAGGGGCAATATGTAGGTTTGACAAAGAAATTCAAAGTCAGATGTTTAATATTTACAACACTAATGAGAAAAAAACTACAAACTCAGAGCTATTTAACAAACTGAATAACCAAGCTATCCTCTGAGGAAAATAAGGTCTCCAGAACTGTGTTTGAAGCTAGAAAGGTGGCAGGGTCCACCACATATAAAGTAAAACAGTCTTTTAGTCTCTTGGGTTTTTTTGTCGTCATGGAAAGATCACATCCAACCAAAACTGACTCTTTTCTGAAACATATATTTTATATTTCAAACCAAATCACTGCTTTGGTTAAAGTACATTTTAGGTGATTTTTGTATTGACATGTTCGGATACAGTGTTTTGCCAGGAAACAAATTAAGTGCAAACTGAAGTGGAGACAGATGTGATTAGTTCAGCGTCTTGAGCATGGACTCCACATACTGCAGTCTTACATTCAGACGCCTGGTGATTATAAAGTGCCTTCCCCTCATCTGAGATAAGCAGGAAGGAGGCTGCATGAGCACTGTTTCCCCTCTCTGCCACCATGAGGATAATAAATGCTTTGTGCTGTCACAAAGCCTCCTCTGTGTTGTGCCGAATTACATACCTCCTCTGTTATCATCAATCTGAAATAATGACATATCACCACAAACGGTGATCTTCATGTAATTGAACCTTTTCACTACAATTTGCAGTTTTTTAAATTAAGTTTGGTGGGGGGAAGCTATGTGAGTAGGTGGTTTGTACAAACAATAGTTTGCCATTTCTCAGGGATATAATATCTCAACAAAGGAGTACCTAAAGGAGCCTTGCAGTGTATACGCCACTCCTCAGACCAGCTTAGTGACATATTTGGCTTGTCATCTGTCAGCAGGAGATCTGTCTCAAGATGCTACACTCAATGTCCTGGAATGTACTGTGTAGGATAGTGAAACTGATGCTAAACCCCAGGTATGAACCGGTGCATGAAGAGCTATTAGTGTTATCTCAGGAGATTTATTAAGACACGACAGGAAGTTGTGGGCGATGTCGTGTCATCACACCGGTGCTTTCACCTCTTTGTCTCACCTTAACGGATGAACCTGTTTCACACAAGACACCATGACATGTCTTAGTGGGAAGAGCACACGTGTTCATGATAAAATTAAACGAATGGTTAATGCTAGAGTGCTTTTCCATACTGTATGACTTTTTGCTGTTTTTTTTAACCCACCACTGAAACTGTCAAAAGCATTATTATCTGCTTAAAATGATGCATTTCTTATGAAAAGAACACAAAATGAATGTTTGAATCGTTTTCAATAAAGTATTTTCGTCAAAAATCACTGTTAACGCACATTTCTCATAAAGCTGCAATAAAAAGGTCTCATTTTACTCCCCGAAGATGAAACTGAATCTTCCTCCGGCCGAGACAGATCTATTTTTGTTTGGCTATTTATGATGCACTCAGTGGAAATCAATTAACCCCTGGATTTTCTCTCTGTTGGCTGCTTGCAGAGTCTTCACAGTAGTCGTTTCTCAGCAGCCTCTCAGGGGAAACAAAAATCGCCCCGAGATCAATAAGATTCTGTGCTGCGCCAGGCACAAAGATTCCCATCTCAAACACAAATACATGATTCTTCGAGGATCTTCTGGTCAGTATTGCTTCCTTGGAAAGTGAGGCGCTCTGAGTTTCAGTGAAAAAACTGTGTGAGCTTCTACAACGAGAATAGCTCCAGAGAGGCGACCAGGAAACACAAGAAATTGTATTAGGTTACATTTCTCTCTCTAACCGCAGGGTGTTTTGTTACAGAGAGTCCTGCGCTCAATGGATGTAAGTACATTAATTATACAGTTAATGTTTCATGCTTCAAGTTTCAGACTTTAGCAGAAAGAAAAAGGAGCATCAGGCCTGTTGACACACGTATCCAGCCCTCTCTTCGTCTTTTGTTTCTCTCTCTCAGACACACGAGTTTAATTACATGTCTGTTTATTTCCAATTATTGCTGGAGAGCTGTGTAACTTGACTTGAAAGGAATTGCAGCCTCAATTAATCACAGGGAATTTTCTAGCACATCTCGACAATCAGGTGGTGGGAGAGTGGCGGCCCCATGTGGCTGGACGAGGAACTGGGACTCACAGAGCTGAAAAACAGACTGTTTACATGAGATGCTTGTTCTTCACATGTGGTTTTGCTGCCATCTGGTTGTGCCTTTTATACTGTAGCATGACTTTGTATTTTTCTTTGGGTGTATCTTTCTTTTATTTGATAGTAGAGGCTGAACAGACAGCTGAGAGGTGGCAGGAAATGAGAGGAAAGAGGATTTTGGGTGACACGCAACAAAAAGTCCTGGAGCAGATTTGAAACTCTGGATGTAAAGCACATGTATTGTTGATGCAATTAAGCAGAAATGAATCACAATTTGTGCGAAAAACATGCTATAATCATAGTTGCAGCCTGAGTAACCACTGAAGTTTAACCCCAAGTTCCAGTTGTATAACTCCAGAGAATACACTGTCACTTGTGATTCTGGGACAGTATTTTCATCTGTCTGTATTGTATTATACTGCAGGAAGCTAGTGAATGCAAAACAGATGTGAGAGAAGAAAAAAAAAATCACGTCAAAGGACAGAAGACAAACATGAATAGATAATGAATGAGAAGCTGCAGGAAGAATAAAGAAGGAATCAAAATGAGAACCCTGTGAATGAACTGAAACAAAGGTAAAGAAAGGTAATCTCTTCCTGTGAGGGTTCGTATTTCACACAGACAGCTGTGGTCCAGGTGGTTAAAAAAGGGGGTCTGCTTTTGCCGCTCACTTCCTTTTCCCCCCACCGGGCTGCAGAGAGGCCAGCGGTGGGGAATGAGAGCCACACTGTGTTTATGGAAAGAGTTATGGCCTGCGAGGAAGGAGGGCGTGACTGTTCGGCTGCCTGTTTAACATACCAGATTCATGTTGGTGTGCTTCATACATAACAAGAACGTGCGGGGCTGTATTAGCAATATTTACACTAACAGCATCGACTGTTGACATTGCCGACAATTACCATTGTCAGTTCACCTAAATAAAATCAAATTCTGTATTTAATCATCAAACGCATGCAGTGTATTGAAGCTGATATCTGTATACTCACTATAAACTCCCCTAAAAAACATTACACAAATCTATGTGAACTTGAGTGTCGCCTCTGGGGAGTGCATGTTGCTAAAGAGAGTAATAAGGCAGAAATGATGTCATCAGGGCAGTTATTTCTGTCAGCCAAGCTAAAAAAAAACATTTACCTTACCAATGGATTGTGTTTCCCCCTTTGTCTTTAATGTACTACTAAATGATGAATGCCTTTTGGATATTTACAGAGAAAGTTCTTGTTTACTCAAGTAACAGATTTGAGGTATTGTTACTTAAGTTTCTCCATTTTATGCTACTTTATACATCTACACCAGAAGGAAACATTATTCCTTTTTTCTCCACTACAACGAGCTCCACCTCAGCCGACAATAAAGGAGACCTATTATGCTTTTATTTTTTCCCCTTTCCTTCAGCGTTTTATATTTTTCTTGTGCATGTGTGAGATCTTGAAAGTTAAAAAAATCAAATTCCACACCAACAGAAGCTCCTCTTTCCCACAAAAAGCGCTGCTCCTGAAATGCCTCATCAGTAGCCCCGCCTCTAATTCCATGACTTAAAAATGTAGCATATTTAGCACAGCTGCTTTGTTGTTGTTAGCGGTGTAGGGTCAGGCATGTGTGAGCTGACCAGTCAGAGCAGACTGGGTATTCAGGAGGCGGGGCCTTAAAGAGACAGGAGCTAAAACAGCATTTCAGGCGGAGGGGGAATACGGTGCTGCAACAACAAAAGAAAACTCATGTGGTTTTTGAGCATTAAAGCATTAAACAAATTCTATTAGTAACCCTAAATATAATAATGAACCTGAATATGAGCAGAATATGTCTCCTGTAAAATGTTTTGATAACAATTCTGCAAATTAAATGAATGAAAACTTATTTTGATAGTTCAGGACATTTTTCTTTCAACACATGTGTACCTTTAACGTGTCATATTTAACACATACTTCCACTTGTACAGGAGTTTATATTTAACATTGTGATATAACTAGGAACTGTTTACTTCATCCATCACAGGCAGAGTGTACACAGCTCCAAATACCAAAGAGCAAAAATGTGGACACATGGGTTGTAATTATTAGCTCTTCAGTCACAGATGTCTAAATAACTTCATGCGGTCCAAAATTAAAGTTGCATTCACTTTACAAGGTGACCTATTTATCAGCTTTATTAAACACCATCTTTTGGTCATCTAACCTTTGACTATTAGCCTGCTTGATGAAGGCCGGATGACCAAACATGGCTCCTCATAAAACTGATAAATATCTCTCCTGGTAAAGAGCACGCCTCATTCTGACCACTGAGGGTTTAAATTCCTTCCTGTAGCTTTTGTTGTGTGAAAGTGAATTTCATTTTGTACCACAAGAACTTCTCTAGACTGAAGTTGAAAATGAAATTATTTTCTCTATCTGAAATTACGTTGTGAAAACTTTCCTTTTGAACCCTGTAAGGATGAAACACAAACTTTCATTCTATGGGCAGAGACCTTGACTTGACGTCTTTTGGATGTTTTCATCAGTGGATCCAGTCTTTTACACTAGTAATTCAAGAATCACATTCTGGGTTCCGGATAATTAAAGGTGTGATTGTTGTTACTGTGTTTACGCGCACTTGACGCACTGTGCGTAAAGGCGCCGGTCGCCCTGAAACTTAAACGCATCCGACTTATGAATAAACCTTTTCCAACATCTTCACCCAACAAAAATCACGTCTAACTCGGCAGCTCGGCTCTGTGATTTAGCTGATTGCGTAACTTGATCGCAGCCCCTCCTTGTTTCTATGGTTAAAGCGAGCAGCAGCAGCAGCAGCGGCGGCGGCACCACCCACTCCGCTCCCTCTCCACCACTCCCCTCTCCATTCTGCACACAGACAGACAGAGGCAGCACCGCAAGGCTGTGCGTGAGGACAAGCGCCGTCGCACTGGAATGAGCTGTGACGGGAATCCCCTCCAAGCACTCCTCTTCAGGCTCGGGACGCTGCGAACGTGAGAGGGAAGACACGCGTCCAGCATCAGCTCTGCACTAGAAAGAGACTCCAAAAACAAGAGGCTCGTCTCTCTGTGGACCCCTGTCCTGGAGAGCACTCCCGGCACATACCGAGCATATCTATCCATCACCGGGCTGAGGAGACGCTGACTGGAGCGTGGAAAGACAGCAGGGGCGGGGGGGGAAAGAAAACTCGAGAATAAGCGCGCGGAGACAGAGGGAGAGCGAGGGGGTCGGAGAGGATGGACGCCCTAATCCCTGTCCTCAAGAATAACCCAGGCCCGTCTGTCCTGGTGTTCTCCCTTCTTTTCAGGGTGGTCCACCGTTTGCTCCAAAACATACCGGTGCCCAAAGTGGTGAAGCAGAATGAACTCCACTCCTGGAAGTGGAGGAACCTCTCCGTCTCCATGGTGCACTCCCTGCTCACAGGGACATGGGCCCTGACCTGGTGAGTCTCAACCCAGCCAAACATCTGTCCGTCCACACTGGGACGCCATTGTTTATTCACAGGGCACATGATGTGTTAGTGTGTGTGTGTGTGTGTGTGTGTGACACAGTGACAGTCTGTGGCAGCCAGTAGAAGAAGGGCATGTTCAGACAGGGTGAGGGACGTGGGGAGAGACAATGGCATCTATAAGTGGGGAGGGAAATGCCAGAGTACAGTCTGCAGCCGCACAAGGCTGCAAGTTGCTGCTGTTCAAACTTGAGAGTTTGTTTCAGTCTCATGAAATCTCTCCCAGCTCAACAACCAGGGCTACACGAGCAGCAGCCGATCAACTGGAAAAACCTGCTGCAAAACGATTATTACGAAAGCATCAGGAGATTTTTTTGGGGGGTGGGGACAGAGACTGTGTGAGTCATCTTCTGACATTAACAAGTGGGACCCAGGGTACTTTTTATTATTTTTTTTTTGTTTAAGCGGGCTGCACTCTCACTTGAAGGATCGCTGCATTTTTAATGTGCAACAATTTGAATTTGTAATGATTGACAGGAGAGAAGTAGTGCAGAGGAAACATGTGAAACAGTAGACGGGTAATCTATTGACAAAAAGTCTTGTGTTTATGAAGGGAGGGAACACGGGGAGAGATTTGCTGTTCGAGGTGTGCCCCTTTTTAACCAAACAGCAGCAAGGAGTGACAAAGACAAATGCAAAATCAAAGTCTATTGAAGAGAGAAAACGGCAAACTTTATTGACGTGATGATTTGTGTAGATTATCGAACGCAGATGGTGTTAAAAAGGAGTACTTGTGATGGGATATCTTTTGGGCCAGGCGGTGTTAAAACGTGAAAACGCCTGATATTAATGTCTCTGCTTAGTCAGGCTTCTCTTTCCAGGAGTGAGCGCATGTTTGTCTGAGTGAGCCGAATACAGACCCACCTATCCATGCATAACATGTGTCCCTCTCCAGTGTGGTGGTCTGGCCCGAGACGTTGAACAACATCCACTCCTACCACACCCCGCTGTCCTACCTGCTCGTCTGCGTCTCAACAGGTCAGTGAACGCACCGTCGGGGGAAGGAATGAAACTTCAAGGGGGAAAACAAGTATAAACAGCTCTCAGGTCGGGTTTGGGTAACAATGGAGATGCATGTTGTTGTCAGACAGAAACTACAGAATAGAGAGGACTTTAGGGCTGCGACAGAAAGATTATGAAACGGTTTCAGTTTAATACTGATGGCTCTCTATGACCTACAAACAAGACCATCAGCGAGAAGATTCACTGTTTTCTATTTCTTAACGTCTTCCACCAGGTCCACATGCAGACGGGAAGAGCCTGTGTATGTATTTTTCCAAGGCAAACGTACAGTGAGGTGTATGTTAGCCAGTTAAATGGACCAGGAGGAGAGTTTCCTGAGTTAATTTTATATTTGACATTATATTTCTTGGTTTTAACGGTGGAAACGTTACCACTCTTGTCCCCAGGGGCCTCCAAAATGTAGAAGAAAATATCAGAGTTCCTTGTAGTAGCTTTAAAATGACAGAAAATGCGGGTAAATCGCAATCAGTGCTTCCCCCAAAGTCCAAATGATGTCTTCAGTTGTCTCGATTTCACTTTACTGTCGTAGAGCGTTAAAGAAACAAGAAGATAGTCATATACAAGAAGCTGGAATCAGAGGATTTGGACATTTTTGCTTTAAGACTTACTCAAGCTGATTGCTGTCTAAAGAGACATTTCCTTGGTTTTACAAAGGATCTTTATTGTCATTTAATCTGCATTCCCCGGATTAATTGTTCCGTCTATAAAATCTTAGAAAATAGTGAAGTTAGAGCCATGAATTGTGTCTGACCAAAAGTTTAAAAAAAAAAAAGATTTATCATGTATGTGTACAAAGAAAGGGATCAAATCTTCACATTTGAGAGGCTGAAACTAGTAAATGTTTGGCCATTTTGCGTTATTAACAGTATTAAGATTGTTGCAGACTTACAGTACTTTCAGTCAGTTGATTCATCTCAGAAAATTGCAAAAAGTGCTTGTCATAACTTCCCACAGCACTGAGGTGTCACCATAATATGACATTTTGTCTGGGTTACAGTCAAAGACTCAAAGACAAAGACAGGGTTCAAATCTTCCACTTTTGAGAAGCTAAAACCAGCAAATGTTTGGCACTTCTGCTTTGAAAATGATTATTATTTAAACAATAATTGAAATCGTTGCGTGTGTGCAGACAGTGCAGCTGGAAAAAATGTTAGAAGCCGATCACTCCTGTCCCACGGGCGTAAACTTCCCCCTCACTGCTTCTCAAAGAAACCCCTTAAAGATCCGCCCCTCTCACCTGATCCTCAAAACAGAACAAAGGGCGTCTCCCTCTAAATCACAGCGGAGACCAAAGGTAGTCTACTGAGGACTCGGTGGTCTGGTTTGAGCTGTGCTGCGTGTGATTGGGTCTTCTGTGCGTCTTTGTGTTACCATGAAGACGCAAGTCTGTGGAGATCTGCCCTGACAACCGCAAACAGCCTTTTACCTCCACTGAGGCCAACCAGGTCACCGTCTTTAACATATAGAGGCTGGTTGTGTCGGTCTCGCAGAGGAACAGAAGGACTCTGAGTCACCGAATACCTCCAGCTCAATCAGGCCCATGCACACAGTCTAGTAACCGCGGTGATGCTGTGAATGGTTCGGCTGGTGTCTTCTTAAAATAATGAGGAATAATTGACTCTGCTGTTATCGGTTCAACAAACGCTGGCTCCTAATGTCTCCTGATGGCCCTCTGATTAACGGCAAGTGGCTCAGGGGAAATCTCGCATTGTGGCGTCGGACGTATTCAACGTCATCACGTGAGAACGCGATCTTCAGGCACGTGTTGGTAATATAAACAATAAAAGTGATGACACTTGGGGCAAACAGTCTAAACTGATGCAGATTGCAGGCAACAAGAATACATGTTTGCATGTTTACTTCACAAATAAGACGCGTGTGAAAACTCTTTCAGAATCCTTATTTCTGTCGACTCTTAAAGCTGAAATTCATCATTTTTTTTAAGATGAATGACTTGTTGTTGTTATTTGTGAGGTAGGCTGAGGTGAACCATTAAAACCTCACAGTCAGCCGCAGATAAAAATCACATTCGTCCGGTTTGTCGAGCCACACCTGTCCTGTTGCCCGAGCCATCTAACCACATCGCCTCGGTCGGCTGATGATCGCTTCAACGAGGTGACTCAGTACTACAAAGTTATCGTGCAGATTTAACAAGGAAGGTGTCTTTTGCAAGTGAAACTCGCATCAAACTCGCAAGAGGAAGAACTCTGATGTCGAAACATAGTGTGAAAAATGTTCATAAATACAAATATTTGAATTTCTAGTTTTATACAGCCAAATACGATCCGCGTGGGCCCATGGGACACTACTAACATGACATACAAAAAGAAAACAAGGGGAAAGCAAGCCAGTACTGCTGAAATACACTAAGTTTTAATACTGTTGGATGAAACAGTTGACATGAAATTAAAGGGTCATCCTAAGTACCTCACACAACCCGACATTAAAAGACCCAAACTATCCCTTTAATGTTGTTGCTCGACAAGATGGAGCTCATTTGTAACCACCATATTAGATATGTTAGTTTGGTACTCAACACTGTTAAGTAACTAGTAAATAGAGCTGTCAGATTAATGTAGTGGAGTACAAAGTGAAACTTGTGATATGCGGTGGAGCAGAGGCAGCTTGAAGTGGAAATACTTACTGAACTGTTCTTCAGCCGATTCACCTTCCGGACTCGGTGTCCTCTTCTCTTCCCCTCTCAGGATATTTTGTACAAGATGCAGGTGACATCATCCTGACAGGACACGCAAGAGCATCATGGGAATTCTTAATCCACCATGCACTGGTAAGAAAACTTTACCTTTGGCCATAATTCTTCTTTATCAAGGTGGCATGTCTGGTTCAGATAACATCAGTCAGATGATGAAGAGAAACATCAAGGTGAACTTTGTCACACTTGTGTAAAATGAGACAAAATGGTCCGTGTCTTAATGGTCTGTGTTGTACGTAAAAGCTTCTACATGCTTTTGGGATTTTTGCAGCACCAACAGCCAAGACCCAGATCAGTTTCATTAAAGCTTTATCCAGCTGCTTCAAAGAGTCGCCGCACCTGAAGTACCAGATATATCTGCAGCGACTTGTATTTCAAGAACCCCATTTAGTAAGTCTGGATAATCCTCAGGTCTCATCGTGAACAGTTCTCATTGGAACTTAAAGAAACGGTCCCCGATTACTGTGATGGGTGAGGTTTCTGGACTATCCAGAGTAACTGGGGCATCTGCTGTCAGCGCCACAAACTAAGTCCTTCTCAGCCAACACTGTCAAAGACGGGGATTCCGGGGATTTAAAGGGACAGAGTCGCACATTTTCTTTCATCTTTTATCTTGGGGTGAATTTTCCCTCTAAGCCCAAACCTGCAAAAGTGAAGGCTTATTCACAGATGATTCCCTTTTTGCGAGGTGTGATTTTGATGATTTTTGAAAGAATTGTGGTCTTAGATTGGGACATGCATTCATTTAAAGGGGTATGATAACATTTTACAGTTAAAGATGAATTGCAGACACAAACGCCTCCACCTCTCTGTGTCCGTCTCCTCCTCAGGTGGTCTCCTGTTTCCTGTACGCCCTCTTCTCGCACCTGTACGTAGCCGGCGCCGTGATCGCTCTCTTCGTGGAGGTCAACAGTGTCACCCTACACCTGAGGCTGATGCTGAAGCTGGCGGGCGCTCAGGCCTCCACCATGTACTACATCAACAAATTCGCCAACCTCTTCACCTACGTCACGTTTCGTCTGAGCACACAGTTCTACCTCACCTGGTACATCGTCCAAAACTACTCCTGGCTGGACCACGGTGGATTCTTTCTCACCTCCATGATATTGATGAACATCATGATCATGATTTACTTCTACCGCCTGCTCCGCGCCGACTTCTTCTCCTGGAGTAAGAGCTACGCGAGGCAGAACGGGACGTACAACAACAACTCCAAGAAGTTTCTCACCGATTGAGTTAAGAAGGTTTACGGGACTGTCTTTTTGTTTGTTTTTTATTCAGGGTGGGAGTTACACATGTTGTCTTTCTCCAGATCATTCCTCATGATGTCAGGTTTTTGTGTCACACTGCCAAAGAACAAAGCCCCAAAACAACTTTTGGTGGAACAAATTTTAGACTGCTTCAGCAGCTTGCATTTCCAGAGATGTTGGAGGATAATCGAGTTTTCAAGGGGAAAGATATGTGAAACACTGCTTTAATTGATGCTAAAAATTATACTCTATTTCTCAAAACTCACCTATTTAAACATATTTACAATTTATATTTAGTACCACATAAACTTAAAGGAATAGGGCGACATTATGAGAAATACACCTAGTGACATTCTTGGCACGAGTAAGACATTGGTGGAGTTGGGTAAAGCGAGACAAATATTTTTTAACTGACGTGAGCGTATATGGGTTAAACAATAGCTTAACAATATCCCAACAAGAGCATTACATTTGTTTCTGACCACTTATGGTGTTTGACTTTCACATGTGAGCACACACAACTGAAGAAGACTTGCGACCGTAAAGTGAAAGTTTCTCAAAAGTGAGCTTGAGCAAAGCTAAATAACATTGGAAGGCTTTAAATTTTCATATAGTGTTTTGAACACTATATGTAAATGAGAATGAGAATACATAACATTTCAAACTGAATTATGCATACTGACTTGTTGTATAACAAAAAGATGGCTATCTGATTCGCCGACTGCAAAATAGAGGGAACTCGCCACCGACGCCGCACGTCATGAGCCATCTCGCATGAACTCAACGATGAATTTAATACGCGATTAAACATAAAGGAATTCAGATCTGTAACCTAAATTAATCACTTCTCTTTTATTAGATCACAAAATACTTTGCTGGACCTATTTTAGACTCAACGTAGGGAAATTTGTCAGCCACTGGGGGGCGTTAGATGAGAAGATTGAATCTGCTCTCGTGTCTGTACAGTAAATTTTGAAGCTTAGCATAAAGACTGGAAACAGGAGAAACTATATATTTTAGAAAAACCTTCAGTAAAGTCACAGCTAAGATCTTTTTTTCTCTTCCCTTTTAATAAGAATTAAGCAATCCATACATAGGCTTATCTTTATGTTAAGCTAAGCTAACAGGTAATGACTACAACCCTATTTTCATATTTAGAATAGGCTACAGATGTAAGAGTCATTTTACGTTGTTAAGCTCACTTTATTTCTCAAAATGTCAAACTGTTATAAACATTTCAGCAACATGTAACCTAAAAAGGAACAGTGACATTTTGCCGTCTGTGCTTATTAAATTTTTTTATCTGTAGCTACACTAAATATGAAGCCGTTTAGCTTAGCTTAGCATAAAGACAGGAAACAGGGGGAAAGCTATCCTTCCTCTGTCTTGGGGTTAAAAGCTCCAGAGGTACTTTTTGTGTTTTGCAAAGAAGCCAGGCTAGCTGTTTCTTTTTTTTCCTTCAGGTTTAAAGCTACGTGCTAGTAGCAACTGCAGGTGTATATCAGGTGCCACAATCTACTGTTTGTTTGTAAAACAACAATGGTGGCTTTTCAAGAGGTTAGCGTAGTTGCTATAGCATCAGGTATTTCTGCACTGAAGGCTTTTCTCGAAGGAAAATAAGGTAAGATTGTCGTTTACCAGTGTAAATCTAGCGCTCTTCTACTATTGACCTCATTGGTTGAAGTTGGCCTGTGACAGATGGTTTGGCCAGTCACCTGCCAAGTGTTTTTGAAAGTGCCTGACCTTTTCCAAATAGCTTCTTGATGGTTCTGTGTAAGAAATCATCAGGCGCGTCAGGTTAGTATTTTTGCTAAACAAAGAAAAACGGCTGCTGGATGGAATCGATCTTCTCATCTAAGTCGCGGCAGGAAAGTGGATAAGGTTGAAGCAATTTCTTTAGATGGTTAAACGGCCGAGGCTATGTGCTGCTGTTTCTTTAAAATGATCAAGGGAAGCAGTGTTTTTCTGTAGTAACAAGCTACCACACTGAACTATTCAACAATAATAATTTATGCCTGGTGGGGATCATGTGTGTGTGTCCATGTGTGCATCTGTCTGCAGCTACTGGACCCATCAGCCTAATATCTTTGTCACGTTTGCGAGTGTGTTGCTCCAGGACCTCTCGTGCTTGCAGTGATTCACAATTTGTGAGAAACCCATTTCGTTTTATACCGCCTCTGACTGCTGACACCTCATTCCTCTTAACCGTCTGTGGCCCTCAAGTGATCATCAGCTGCTTCAAGTTCCCCTCAGACACACCTGTGTCACTGTGTATGTACAGTACGGCCTCACTTTGCCCCTATGATGCCGTTTGCGGCTGATGAGACGCTTAGCTGTGACTGAACTGTTAACACGAGCGTGCGGTTCTCATATGAAATCTGTTGGTATTTAACGCAAGCAGGCCGAAGCTGGATCTTCCTGCTGTCTACTTGAGCTCATCAGGAAGTGGGCCCCGTGAGAAACCCTTCACAATAAGAGCAGCGCAATCAGTAGTTAGACTTGATGTGAATTAGTAGTTGAGTAGCTCCACCGTGTGTACCTTATTTGCCTGTCTGCCAAAATAGCAACACTAGACTAGATCCCGTTCATCGGGAGATCGAATGACGACTCTGAGGTGAAGATGTGTCGCCTCTTCCTCCTCTCTCCTCAAAAGTGTACATTTTGTACATAATGTCCACAATCGTGCATTCCTTTTTGATTCCTTTTCGATTACGATGTAGACGCCATTAGTGGGCTTTGAATTCTTCCAAATCGTACGTGCTGACGGTGTCATTTAAAAACGTAATGATCAGTACATTTCATTTTCTATCTCAGCCTAAGCCAAGACAGTCCAAACAGACGTGGGGCAGATGTGTCCGAGCTGTGCCTCAGTGCCTTCACCACAGTGCCTTTTTATAGGAAGCGAGAACAAAGCACAGATGAAGATAAAGTACGAATACCGAAGCACAGACACGTAGAATGATACCCCCGTGTGCTTTTTGTAAAAACTGGGCCGAGTACAGAGAATTTTGAGTCGAACATGCAGTAAATTCATTTCAACGTAATCATGTGTCTTGTGCTAAAGTGTTGTTTTTAGGAGCCCCATATTTGGATGGTTGAGTGATACCAAGAATTAAAAGAGTATTTAAAAATCAAAGGGCTGTTGGTGTGCTTGTTTTTTTTGTAATTGATGATTTTTGATGTATTCTTTCTCTGTTTTACATTCAAAGTTTGATTCTCTGTTGTCAAAAGTAGAAATACAGCAATGTCAAAAATATTCCATTACTGGTAGAAGTCCTGCAATTAAAATCCTGCTTGAATAAAAGTGGCATGAAATATAAACATAATAGGTGATTTTGTCCTGTGGCCCGACATTAACTTTCAGTTTTGGCCCTCCAAGGTGAGAAGTTTGGGCACTGAGGGGTCATGAGATGATTAACAGGAGAGGAAAGAGAAAAACAAAGTTTGGTTACACATATTTCAATAAATCTTTTGACCGTTACCTCGTCTTTGCTTTGTGACGTTTCGGCTGATTTCATTGAATCTTCAAACAGTTAAAGGGAAATGTTCTCTTTGGGGGATCAACCCATAGAGAGCCGAAGTCACGGCCGGTCCGGTTTGCACTTAGAGACATATTTCAGAAAACTTTGAATGGAGAGAGACAAATAATTTCTTGATCCTGTTTGAACTGAGTCATGAATCAGACATGATGATATTTGTCAGACATTTGAGAAAGTCTCAGTTTGTCATAAAACTAAAGAAATGTCAGACTGTGAAACAAACATTGTATGTGTTGTTCATGACACAGGAAACAAACAGGATTGTCTCTCTGTTGTCTACCACACAAAGTTATTCTGCATAAGGTCCCATGAGGTCCACGGGAAGGGGCGTGACTTCAGCTGAAATATGACAAGGTGACCGAATTAAACACTGGTTTATAGCGTCACATGTCAGGGGGAAAATCCTCAAAGATTTCTTTCTGTGTACAAAAGAACAGAAGCTAACTTTAGACATGGACCGGACTAACCAGGATTCATGGAGCCTCATGACTGAGCAAAAACTCCTTTATTGTATAAACACTCAGTGGCCACTTTAACAGGTAAATCCAGTCATAGACGTGGGTGTAGGTCTAACAGCTGAGGTCATGATTAGTGGTGTTTTACTCACACACACACCGCATATAATGTCGAAGACCACCTGCGATATTTAATTTCCACCCAATGTCTCTCAAAACTGAACAATATAAAGTTTGAAAAGGCAGTTTATGGTTATAGTTGTGTTGTTGTATTGCATTAAAAGAGCTCGCTGATTGTCCTTTAATCTTCAACACTGCATTGCGTTTTCACAAGATTTAAACATCTTAACCTGAAAGGCAGTGGACGCAGATTTTTTTTTATGTTTTGTAACCAGGCACAGATCATCCAGCAGAGGCCTGGAGCGCCTTCTACAGGACACTTATCGAACTACCAGACAGGAAGCACTAGAAAATAACACAAACAGGTTACAGTATTTCCTTTTTCCCCTCCTTTATTGCACAAATAATGACACATTCACTAAAGATCCATGAAATGCATGAACAAATGACTCACTTCTTGCAGAAATTATGAAGTTATATAGAAGAGTAAAAGACAGTTATGGCCATATTTTAATGACATATTTCTAAATGTTATCTTAGTCTTTAGTCTTTACTCCACCTTTACAAAAAAGAAAAATAAGGGAGAAAAAAGTGTAATAGAGAATATGAATAAATAAGTTGTTTTCATTTTGAGACAGACAGACAGACAGACAGACAGACAGACATTTAGACAGATAGATAGATAGATAGATAGACTGGTTGTTTTTATTCCCTGTTGTTCCTCATTTCCTCCAGCAGGGGACCCAGTAGAGAAAATGTGGGAGGACGGACGGACGGACAGACAGACAGACAGAAGGGGGGGGGAAGAAAAATCCGGAGGTCTGAGTCAGCAGCGGCTCCTCCAGTCTCCCCCTCAACTTCCGCGGGTCGACTTCAAGCTCCGATCTCCACAAACTCCTCACTTTTAAACACTTTCAGAGACTCGGCCTGGATGGGTTTAAATCACAGCGACAAGTTTGCGCTTGAGGAGGAAAACCGCGCCGCTGCAGAGGAGAGAGAGGAGAGAAGTTGAGGAGCAGCAGCCTGTCTCGGTGAGGTTTCTCCTCTCTCTCGGGTTTTTTTTTTTTTTTTTTTTTT
>OMLP01024712.1:0-18756 GCA_900302685.1 Spondyliosoma cantharus | reverse complement strand
GGCAGCGGGTCTTGTGCCGCCGCCGGCAATGGAGCCCGTACCTCCGCAGCTCATTCACCAACAGCTCGTTGGGAATGAACAGCGGGACACCGGATACGGTGATCCGCGATGAGCGAGTGGACAGTGGGGACACCCGCACAAATAAGTCTCTTACAAACACTCCACTTTGCACCAGTTGATGAACAAGCTATTACAATTTGACAAAATTGAAGTTATTTATGTTTTTATTGTTCTGGTTTTTATTGTTCTTTATATTTTTAAAATTACAAGGTTTTTAATGTTGTTACCTATATTTTTAAAATCTACGAATGTGAACACTGGCTTTTTTTTCAGTAGAGCACAATTTTCCAAAGGTCTTTTGCTGGGAGGACATGCAGTTGTGTAACATTTGAACTAGCCAAAATCAATGCTTTATGGTGATGAGCACTGGCCTTATAATGTGGGTTCTTTGCCTTGTGACAACGTTGAAGTTATTCAGTTATTTATTGTTCTGGTTTTCATTATTATTTATATTTAAATTTTGAAAATACTAATGAAATAAGAAAATGTTAAAAATTCGTAAAAACATTTTGATGACAGATTATTTATAACATAATGGCGATGAATGCTGGTTGAAGGGCCCCCGGGGATTTTTTTTTGCCTTGGGCCCCAACAGACTCTAGCACCGCCACTGCCTATTAGGTCAGGACAAAATATGCAGCCTTCAGTCTTACTGGGACATGGAGTCTGGTGACCTCACCTAGCCCATCTCCCAGCACAGTTCAGTGCATCTTCAACCTGCAGAGGTATAATCAAACAGAATTAGTGATAAGTGTGAGGGCGTGCAGGGACTTTAAACTCCAACTGAATATTTATATGAAGAAGATCATGTGAATGATATGAACCAAAGTCCATTCTCTGCTGCCCATTCAAAGCACAACAAAACACTGCAAGTCTGTCATCTAATGGACAAAAGGTGTATTGCATAAAAGAACACATTTGATTTCCAAACAGAATTAAACATTAAAACATTTGAATGAGACTGTGCTAAATACTGCAAGCACATTCATTACAAGCTATTATTTTTTAACAATAATACTAATGCTAATAATACTAATAATTTACTTATAATTATATATACATATACCATACAGTATAAGACTATTAAAATGATTCTATCAAGAAGAAGACAAAGGAGAACAAGATGAAAAAGAAGAAGAAGAAGAAGGGCATAAAGTGCTTTGTGCAATATTTTTAACTCAATATTTAGAGGATTGAGTCGATAGGAATAACAGAATGTGGATCTGGCAATGTGGATATCATATAACTTCAGGTTTTGCCAGAGTTGAAAAACAGCAAAGGGGTTTGAGAATTTACCAGTGACATGAAGGCAGGACGCGGATCCTTCTAATAATGTGTCAGATCTAAAGACACATCCTCGTACTGTAGCCCACTAGAATGTTCCTAATTTCTTTGTAACTAAATTAGATTCTGCATTTTCTAATCCTTTCTGCATCAAAGGGGTCAGTTTGAAAATAAATAGGGATTATCATGAACCCAATTTAACATACACTTTTACACAACCAGACCTTGGACCACATATGGATCTGTTTCTTCAAACCAAAATAGATAGAGAGGTTTTATTCATCTTCCAGATTTCTTTTTAGTTTGAGACTAACAGAGGTATGTGGCTGGACACACACTGTTTTGAAACAGAGGAACACTGCACTGGGGTTTATTGATGTTGATGGTGTTTCAGTGATGCAGTAGTTGTATCAGTGGAGGGCGCACTGATGGTGGGTGTGGGCGTGGCAACTTTAATACGTGCGAGCCTTAAATCTGTAAATTAGTGCTTGTACACTATTATTTTACATGTATGGAGATATTTAAGTAGGTTTATGTCGGATGAAAAGCATCACCGGCATCGGTGTCAAAATAAAAGTTGTAACAGTACGGATGTCGCCATCTTTAGTAAGGGACAATAAGCCCAGTGCTGTAACACAACTTGTTGTAATTTACCGAAACTCCGCATACTGACTGCTATTTGTCTGCTTAGTAAAGATTTCAAGTGTCATTTGAAGCACCTCACTATGCATAGCATATTCCGCCTATTCAGAATGGCAAATAACGAAAACTGCATATGTGTTTCTGTCTGAAATGATTAGCGAGCGGGTCTCTGTCGCCATGTTTACTTTGGGTGACGCCAACTCTCTTCCATTTTCCTCCGCCTCTGGTTGTCAAGAAGATGGCAGCTTCCAGGCAGGCATGAGAGGAAATACTTCTTCAAAAATCGAATGAATTTGGATTATTAGCGAAAGATCAGACCACATACCCGTGTTTTTGCAATCACTGCATCGAAAGAAGTAAGTAGAGATCTGAAATATCTGCGCCTTTTTCGGTTTGTTATGTTTTGTTGTTGCATACCGTCCGGCCATTTTTCTTGTGGGAGCTGTAGAACTAGGCCGATGTCGAAAAGATGGCTGCTTCCAGAGACGGCATGAAACATAATAACACTCTGTTTATGCAGTTTATTTCAGTTTAGCTGCGTCTAAAGAGTGGTTTTGCAACTGCATTTATATCAGGTAAAGTATGCATGTCAATATAAGACGAAATCACATTGCATTTAATTGTAAAATACGGCGACGCTTTGACAGATGCCAGCCGCACAGCTAACGCTGTTAGCTTGGGCAAATTAGGTTGAGCGACTAGCCGCTAGTGCTAACGGAGTACAGCTAGCGTCAGAAACCATTTGAATACTGCGATTACACTCAAATTTTTAAGTATATTTCAGTAAATTATTTCGACTGATCTTAAGACATGTGATTTCTACACGGTTGCGACTGCAAAAGTAAGCTTCAGTTATTTCCTAATGGTAATATTTGCGTTAAAGCGGTTGCACAGAATGCTTAGCATGATAGCTACAATATGGCGACTCCCAGAGAAGCATGAAAATAGCCGACTCTTGATAACGGCTTCAACTATTGGTTAATTCTGTGTTGGAAGTATGTGTTGTTCTGCTTTGTCCGCCCGCTATTATTGTACCGAGTTCATTTTTTATTGTAACGTATTGCTTCGCTGGTGTACTTGGCTAGCTATCATGTATTTTTCTTTCTCATTCGCTTCCGCCATTTTTCAGACTGGCAGTAGCGTTAGCGGCGGTTTGTTTGGCTGCAAGATGGCTGCTTCCATGGATTGAATTCAATGGTTAGAAACAACTAATAGCTAGCTAAGACACAACTTAGATGTTGTAAATATGTTGTGTATCCATTAACACAACTGTAACGTCGATTGTATCAGAAGGATTGCGACCCAGTACTCGCTCCAGTGTCCACAAAGTATCTTCGATTGTGTTCCTTTGATTGAATGTATTAGCCAGAGCTAGCAGCTAAAGCTAACAGTTAAGCCTTTCAGCCGCTGTGGTCGCTCTACTGTTTAAGAAGTTAGCTACAGTGCACGATCAGATGCTGCTTTTGAGTTTCTACGATAGTTCATATGACAAATCACGATTACTGTGGAGGTGAGGACAAATGTGCTTTTATTGTGTCTTCTGACAGAAGTCATGTCTGCCCCTGGCTCCGCGGTGTCTGGGACCACGGCGTCGGTTCTGCAGCCGCGGTGGAAACGGGTCCTCGGATGGTCCGGTCCTGTTCCCCGGCCTAGACATGGACACAGAGCTGTGGCTATAAAGGAGCTGATGGTTGTCTTCGGCGGTGGAAACGAAGGAATTGTTGATGAATTACATGTATACAACACTGGTAAGATGAACTTTGTATGTATAACTTTATCGATTGTTTATTTGCAGCAAGCATGATGTTTTACTGAACTAATCTGTAACTTTAAAATCACATACAGGGCAATTTTACATTGATTCTTCATCTTGAAACAGTTAAATTTGATTTGTAAAGATCGATTCGTGACGTGCAGAACTAAGTAGTATATAGGCCTCAGCAGGCCAGGCTGATCGTGTCTGATTAAATCCGGCCCCCTCTACTGGAGGAACGGTTGTAATGCACGTTAAAAAAGGCGGGCTAAAATAAAATGGATGATGCTGGTTGGTTTAAGCCTATCTGCCCCAATTTCCTGCACTTAAACCAATAACAACAGGATCATTTAGCATGTATAGTGTATGTCCCATTCATTTAAAATACATCTTGGTTTATTTTCCATTGTTAAATAGAGAGTTTTAAGGGGCAATACTAGTCAGCTTTGTTTGGGTCATAACAAACTTCTTTCATATGTTGAATGACTTGTTATTAGTAAGCCTCAACTGCTAACATCACTGCCATTATTGTGTTTATTTTTTCTAGCAACAAACCAGTGGTTTATCCCAGCCGTCCGTGGTGATATACCCCCTGGATGTGCTGCATATGGTTTTGTCTGTGATGGCACAAGATTGCTGGTGTTTGGTGGAATGGTGGAGTATGGGAAGTACAGCAACGATCTCTATGAACTACAGGTAATGTGTCTGCATTAAAATTATGAAATGTTTCTAAATTTATATTGCCTCATGTATTTTTGGGGGAGATTGACATAGCCTGATAATATGAGTAATCGAAAGTGTCATGCTTACATCTGCCTCAGCGCAACATTGTGTTATAAAGGACGTAAAACTCAGAGATAAATTTATTAGATTCAGCACATTTATTAAGTGAAACACATTAGAAAGACACATTTTTTTCAGAACATTTGTATTGTGCAGCAAGTACAGTTTTAGTCATATATCAGAACATTTCAAATATAGTTCACCTCAAACCAGAATTTTCCAGATGTTATTTAAAAACATAATTTAGTCTCATGTAAGCGTCAACAAAGACGAAACTGTTTACAACACAAAAAAAACCCTTTAACAAGTAGATTGTCCTGGTGATACTGCATTTGAAGTATCTATAATTTAAATGTTACTTGGTAGTTGCTTACTTAAGTACAGGGCAGGTAAATCAAAGTAATTAAGTCAATCTTGATCTTGAAGTTTCACTGCTGTGCATGTTAAGTAAATATGCTACATGTAGTTGAATGTGTTGAGTAGTCATTGCGGTGCCATTGAATGTGTTGGTTCTGAATGTACACTTCAAAAAAATTGAATTAAATGATAATGTTACGAATCCCACACTGTTATGGGTGTGAAAAACAGTCTATTCTTAGATGCGTCATGGTTCTCTCTCAGAATTAAGTTACATAATACTAATTTCCTTATTCAGAATTCAGATGGTTCACTCCAGCAGAATAGCAAACTACTCAGCTGCTCCTTGTAGAAAAACTACAGTGAAGTTACATTTTGATGAGGAAGGAGGTATCTAAAGAGCTAATGGCGTCGATGCCTGTTTTTAGTTTAACCATATTTAATTAACCTTCAAGTCCTTCAAGTGCCAAAATATTGTAAATTCTTCAACTTACAAAAGTTTCACTTTGTACACAGTGAAGGAAGTTAAAGTTATACATACTCTCTGTTACTTGTTATGATATAGGTACATACTAATGCAAGTGGTAACTGGGAAATTAAATAACAAATAAATAATCATGCAACCTTTTTAAAATAAGGTTATTGGTAAAATAAAGTCCTCGCTATCAGATTGTCTAAATAGGGAATGAGGTCAACTCATGACTTGTTTGTTACAGCTTTGGCTGTAACATTAAAAAAAATCAATACTATGATGTTTTGACCCTGGATTCTGTTACAGGCCAGCAGATGGGAATGGAAGAAATTGAAAGCAAAAAACCCAAAGAATGGACCCCCTCCTTGCCCTCGTCTTGGCCACAGTTTTTCCCTGGTTGGCAACAAATGCTACCTGTTCGGTGGACTGGCCAATGACAGCGAGGACCCAAAAAACAACATTCCCAGGTACTGATATCTTTCCAGCAGGAACCTCTGGGGCTGCTACATCTGCTGACTGATGGTACTTGAATCTAGAACATGAGTTTGACTCATGGTGTCTGTGGGGTTTTTCTTTGTTGTTGTTCTCAGATACCTGAATGATCTGTACACACTTGAGCTTCGTGCTGGTTCCAGCGTTGTTGGATGGGATATACCAATCACATACGGAGTTCTGCCTCCTCCCCGAGAGAGCCACACTGCTGTGGTATACACAGAAAAGACGAGCAGGAAATCTCGCCTGATAATCTATGGAGGAATGAGCGGCTGTCGTCTCGGAGATCTGTGGACACTTGATATTGGTAGGTTTCTAAAAGTATGAATGGCAAAATGACGGCACAGAAATTATAAGTGCCCTGCTTGTGCCTGTCAGACACAATATTGCTATTTACACCCAAACATACTAAAGAAGACTGAGCATCATCAAACTTTCAGAGAGGATAAAAAGTCCATGTTTGACAATGATGTGTGTGAATTTGCCTCATCTGTTATGCCATGTTTTATGTGGTTGCATGTTATCAAACATATTTCGGCTGTTTGTCCCCAGATACTCTGACATGGAACAAACCTTCAGTAAGCGGAACAGCACCGCTCCCCAGAAGTCTTCACTCTGCCACCACCATCACAAACAAGTAAGAGAAGTGCTGCATCTAACCAATAACTTACTGAATGTTGGTTTTAACCATGTATGAATACCCAGTAGAGCACGTTGTGCTTGGTAGCAGCATCTCATTTAATTTCTCACTGTGCAGGATGTACGTTTTTGGAGGATGGGTACCGTTGGTAATGGATGATGTCAAAGTGGCCACACATGAGAAGGAGTGGAAGTGCACAAACACTCTTGCCTGCCTAAATCTTGGTTTGTGAAACTCTATATCTATTATAGTAGAGTTCACTTTGACGAGGTTTGAGTTATTTTTTAAACCATGTGTTTGTCTGTAGACTCCATGTGTTGGGAGACAGTGTTGATGGATACCCTTGAAGACAACATCCCCAGGGCCCGTGCTGGCCACTGTGCTGTGGCCATCAATTCCAGGCTCTATGTTTGGAGTGGCCGTGACGGTTACCGTAAAGCTTGGAACAACCAAGTCTGTTGTAAAGACCTGTGGTACCTGGAAACTGGTTAGTTTGCTTTCAATGTATTGGTTTTGCCATTAAGTGTGATTTAAGTGGCTCAGGTTTTAAAATGTTGTTAAATTTCTTGCCTTCCACCTCTCCAGAGCGACCCCACGCACCAGCCCGGGTGCAGTTAGTCCGTGCCAACACAAACTCCCTGGAGGTTAGCTGGGGGGCTGTTTCAACTGCTGACACCTACTTATTGCAGCTGCAGAAATATGACATCCCTGCAACTCCTGCTGCAGCCTCGCCAGTCATGAGTGCAACTCCCTCACAGCCTTTGAACTCTCCGAAGAGCCCTGCACCAGCTGCTGCAGCACCCTCTGCTCACAGCCTACAACAGACAGGTATTATACTAGTTACCAATGATTCCTCTTTTCCAACTCCTTGTTGTGCTTTGTTCTTACAAAAGTAAGTTCACCAGCTGCAACAGTCTAATCATTGGTTACCTTATTTTACAGCTGTTTTGAAGGTCGCAGCTCAACAGTCTGCCACAGGCGCATCTGTTGTCACAGTCCGCCCCAGCCAGCCTGGGAAATCCCCTCTCACTGTGACGTCACTTCCTCCAGGTGTCCGAATGGTTGTGCCTGCCCAGACTACACAAGGATCGGTATGACCAATTCTGCACTTCATTTTATCTTGTTTAAGATTTTGCGTGGAGTCTGTGTTCAAAAATTCTTTGCTTTTTCTGCTTTTAGCCAATTGGCAGCAGCCCTCAGATGAGTGGCATGGCAGCTTTAGCCGCAGCAGCTGCAGCAACGCAGAAGATCCCACCTTCCTCTGCAGGCACTGTCCTCAATGTTCCTGCAGGTGCCACCATTCTCAAGACAGTAGCAGTTTCTCCTGGCACAGCCACAGTGAAAGTGGCTTCACCAGTTATGGTAAAGATCCCACTAAACCTTCTCATTTCAAACATTGTGTGTCACAGGTCAGTTCTATAAATAATATTTTGTTTGTAGGTCAGTAACCCGGCAACCCGGATGCTGAAAACCGCTGCAGCCCAAGTCGGCACAGCAACTGCATCCTCTCCCACCACCACCAGACCCATCATCACCGTGCACAAATCTGGTGCCGTCACAGTGGCCCAACAGGCCCAGGTGGTAACCACTGTGGTGGGAGGAGTCACCAAGACCATTACCCTGGTCAAGAGTCCCCTCACTATGGGCAGCAGTGGCACTCTGGTAAGAAAACAGGACTCTGGAAATTGCATAACACAATGTCAAACTGGCACTCTGAGAGCAACCTTTGGTGCTTTCACACGCATGCTGTAAATCATGGGACCTGTTAATATTTTTTTCACACTGGATGTGTTAGTGTTTTGTTTTTTAAGTCTTGTCACAAGATGGTGACAACTTGCATTGACCATGAACCAGTGGGGGAGGGAGTAAAGGTTGGCCTACAGTGACCGTTGGAGAACTCTTCTAAGAAAACAGGGAGCATGATGTTGGTGATCTGCATGACTGTCAGTCTTAGTGCTAGGATGATTCATATAGCCACTAGTTTGGTGGTCCACCTCCCCTGTGCTGTTGGATGTTTTCTGGTGACTCATGAACTTGAGCCTCTCTCCTGTGTCGGCAGATCTCCAACCTTGGCAAGATGATGTCTGTGGTACAAACCAAGCCAGTGCAGACATCAGCTGTCACAGGCCAGGCTTCCACTAACCCTCTCACACAGATCATACAGGTCAGCTATCTGCATGAGTGCAGGGAAAAAAAAAAAGGAGGTAGCTTAAAACTCCTGAGACAGGCACCAGATGTCTTTCTTCAGATGGTTTACATAACATCAGCCTCTTTTCTCCAGACAAAAGGTCCCCTCCCAGCTGGCACCATCCTGAAGCTGGTGACCTCCGCAGATGGCAAACCCACAACCATCATCACCACTTCCCAGGCAGGAGGCACAGGAAACAAGCCCACTATCCTCAACATCAGCGGGGTCTCTCCTACCACCACGAAGCAGGGCACCACCATCATTAAGACCATCCCAATGTCGGCCATCATGACCCAGCCAGGCGCTACAGGTCTTAACTCACATAAGTGTCACAACTACTTCAGCATGCACATTTATGAATGAGATCAGTACTTCAAAATAAGTGATGTTCATTCTATTACTGTAGCTTAAATGAAATCTGAACCAAACAAACTTCTGTGTCAGTTGTCAATTGGTTGATTTTCGGGGCGAGTGTTGATGGCACTCCATAACAGAAGTAGTTTTTGATTGTTTTAATATTGTTTCCTACAATGGCTTAAACATTTTTGGCAGTAAGCAGGAATATTTACAGTTGTGAATTAACCGCGGCCAGGTGTGGAAAAAAGGCTGTCTTGTTGGCATGATTGGAGGAAAATTGATATTCATACACGCTTCTGTTCTTGCAGGTGTGACAAGCAGTGCAGGCATGAAAACGCCTATCACAATTCTTACCACAAAGGTGATGACCACTGGAACTCAAGGTAAAATCATCACCGCAGTGCCCAAACTTGCCACTGCAGCCGGACAGCAGGGACTGACACAGGTAACTGACTCTGTTTGTACAATAGTATTCATAGATTCCATCTTTGTTGCGCTGCTTATTTATGTTTAAACTTCATCCTGTATTGTGTGTTTCTGTAGGTGGTTTTGAAGGGTGCTCCTGGACAACCTGGCACTATTTTGCGCACTGTGCCCATGAGCACAGTGGGTGGTGTTCGACTTGTTACACCAGTTACTGTGTCTGCAGTTAAGCCCACTGTCACAACTCTGGTTGTCAAGGGGACTACTGGTAAGATATGCCATGTTCCTGTGATTTGTTTACTGTGATATACACTGGATGACATCTTATTATCACAGTTGTTCTGTTTTAGTTTTTTTTACTTTGTATTTAGAAGTATTTGTTTTTTTAATTTTTAAATAACCCTCATCATCCTTCCAGGTGTCACCACTCTTGGCACAGTCACTGGTACAGTCTCCACCAGCCTGGCAGGAGGCACTGTGGATAGTTCCAATGCCTCTCTGGTTACCCCCATCACCACACTGGGAACCATTGCTACCCTGTCCAGCCAGGTCATCAGCCCATCTGCCATAACTGTGTCAACCGCTCAGACCAGTCTAACTTCAGCCTCCACACTGCCCTCCTCTACCATGACAGTGCAGGTAAGATCACATAGATTGTTGTCCCTGGAGATGTATTTATATTCAGTGTCATGAAGTGGCCTTAATGACTATTTCTGTCACTACAGATCAATGAGACAAACAATGGGATAAAAGCTAAAGAGTGGAAATAAAATGATTCTACATGCTGTGACTGTAATCATTTTTTTCTCTCCTGCCTAGAACCAGCCCACCCAGGTGACTCTAATAACAACTCCCAGCGGTGTAGAAGCTCAACCAGTGCAGGACCTACCAGTGTCCATCCTGGCTTCACCAACCTCTGAGCAGCCCAGCTCCACTGAGGCTGGAGCAGCTGGAGAGGGCTCTGGAACCGTCACCCTGGTCTGCTCTAACCCGCCCTGTGAGACTCACGAGACCGGAACCACCAACACAGCCACCACCTCTTCTGCCACCATCGGAGCAGGACAGGTCTGCTCTAATCCGCCCTGCGAGACCCACGAGACCGGAACCACCAACACGGCCACCACCTCCTCTGCTACAATTGGAGCAGGACAGGTGTGCTCAAACCCGCCCTGCGAGACCCATGAAACGGGCACCACCAACACAGCCACGACGGCATCTTCAAACATGTCTGCGCTGCGTGTGTGCTCCAACCCACCATGTGAGACCCACGAAACTGGGACAACTAATACAGCTACCACAGCATCCTCTAACATGGGAGGAGTCCAGCAGCTGTGCTCCAACCCACCTTGTGAGACCCACGTCACAGGAACCACCAACACAGCCACACAGGCATCGTCTAGCATGAACGCAGGCCAGACGAGCACCACACAGAGGGTGTGCTCCAACCCACCCTGCGAAACGCACGAGACGGGGACCACCAACACCCCGTCCACGGCCACCTCCAGCATGGGAGGTGACCAGACCAGCACTGCGACAGGCATGGTCCAGACAGTCTGCTCCAACCCGCCCTGTGAAACACACGAGACTGGAACCACCAACACAGCCACCACGGCCACCTGCAGCATGGAGACGGGCGAAGGCACAGGTACCACCACATTTACTTTAAATGTCAGCTCACCAGGATACATGTCATCTTCTTTTCTTTAGGTAAATTAAATGTCCGTTATCAGAGTATTAAAATAATGTAACATCTAAAGGTGCTTATTTTGGTAGGTGGTATATGCCATGTCAAGTCAAACTTTAATTCTGTATTTGTACGATCAGCAGCGCAACAGACGGAGGAGGGAGCAGAAGATACCAGCAGCACAGAAGCAGCCTCCACCACTGCAGCCACTGGCATGGTTACCACCACCCAGGGCAGGGCCATCACTACTGTCACTCAATCTACACCCGCCCCCGGACCCTCTGTACCTGTAAGAAATGCCATAATGTACTTTCAGAATTAGCAAATGATCTGACCACCACTGCAGACTAATTTTTAAGGAGTACGTCTGTCGTTAGGCTGCATGTCTGATGATGATTTCTCTTTATTCTCTGCAGTCGATCTCATCGATCACAGAGGGTGTGAGCACTGCTGCCAGCTCCACAGAGGAACCCATGCAGACTGATGCGACGGCATCAGCAGAAGCTGCACCTTCAGAGCAGGGAGCCACCGCCATGGAGACGCAAGCAGAGGTAGATGCAGTGTGATGTCACACAAAAAGACACCATAGCTTACTCAATCAAACTTGAATTCAGTTTGTAAACGAGCTGTATTTTGTTCTTTCAGGGAGAAGCAGCCACAGCAACAGCCTTGAATCTGCCCTCAGAGCTGATGTCTGAGGGCCAGGGGGCCACACTCATGGTGACAGGGCTGTCGGACGAGGAGCTGGCTGTGACTGCAGCAGCAGAGGCAGCTGCGCAGGCTGCAGCCACTGAGGAAGCCCAGGCCCTCGCTATCCAGGCTGTCCTCCAGGCAGCTCAGCAAGCTGTAATGAGTGAGTTCAACCATAGTCTTTTATGGTCTGATTGCTCGCTTGTTTTTGTTTTGATTATGAACCATATTGTTAGGATCAATATCTGGCTGTAGTTAACTGTGCTGGTCCAAAAAATTAACATTAGCATATCATCTGCAGAAATGGCAGAGGTTGGCTGAAGCTACTGCAACCTCTACAGTGACTGTACTAGCTGTCTCGATGCTTTCATGATGTGTGAATTCTTAAATCTTTTCTGTTAACAGATGAGAGTGACTCCACTGGAGAGAGTCAGCAACCCACCAACATCCCCATCATGCTGACCCAGCAGGAGCTCGCTGCACTGGTCCAACAGCAGCAGCAGCTCCAGGAGGCTCAGGCTGCTGCACAGCAGGCCAGCGTGGACACCAGCCTACCCACTGAGGGTCTTGCGCCCGCTGACAGCCTCAACGACCCCTCTGTTGAGAGCAATGGACACAACGAGATGGCTGCCGCTGTCACCAGCGCCGTGGCGTCACTGCTGCCACGTACAACTGCTGAGAGTAAGACTTGAGCTTATTTTGATAATGACTCTAGATGTGTTTTTACACAGTAGACTAACTTTTTTGTATTGTTTCACATATGTCATAGCACTCGCTCCATCAAGCACATTTGCACCGTCTGTATCGGTAGCAAGCCCAGCCAAACTGCAAGCAGCAGCAGCTCTAGCAGAGGTCGCCAATGGCATAGAGGGAGAGGTGAGTCATTGCAGTATTACTGAACATTTGGCTGGTTCTGCTCAGTTAAAGGGACTGAATAAATGTGACTGTGTATTATTTGTTTGTCTTACAGAAGCAAGGCCCTCAGCCAACCCCAGTGAAGCCTGTTGTAAAGAAGGAGAACCAGTGGTTTGATGTTGGAATTGTTAAAGTGACAAATATGGTCGTCACCCACTTCTATGTGCCAGCAGATGATTCTCAAGGAGATGTAAGTGTCTCAGGAAGCTTTCTTCACATTTCCAAGCCTGGATGTGGTTTTGCTCAATAAATACTAATCTGTTGTTTTTTGATAGGACGACTCTGGCGTCATGCCAGATTACAGCCAGATGAAGAAAATGGAGCTGCAGCCAGGAACAGCTTACAAGTTCCGTGTTGCTGGAATCAATGCTTGTGGTCGCGGATCTTTCTCAGAGATATCTGCATTCAAGACATGCCTACCAGGCTTCCCAGGGGCACCTTGCGCCATCAAAATCAGCAAGGTAAACAAAGCTGTGAAGCACTTTGTCATCTTATTTAGTTGTAGATAAACAGAATGCATAAAAGTGTGTGAAATAGGACCACAACAGCAGCTGTTCACATGAGAATGTGTCACTGTCCCTGTGCAGAGCCCAGATGGTGCCCACCTGACCTGGGAGCCACCCTCGGTGACTTCAGGGAAGATTATCGAGTACTCCGTGTACCTGGCCATCCAGAGCAACCAGACAGCCGAAGCCAAGGCCTCCACCCCGGCACAGCTAGCCTTCATGCGTGTGTACTGTGGGCCCAATCCCTCTTGCTTGGTGCAGTCGTCCAGCCTCTCTAACGCCCACATCGACTACACCACCAAGCCAGCCATCATCTTCCGCATCGCCGCCCGCAACGAGAAGGGCTACGGTCCTGCCACCCAAGTCCGATGGCTCCAAGGTGAGTGCATAGAATAACAAACCGATACTCAGATTTTAATAAGTGAGCAATCCATTAAATCAAAAAAAGATACATCTTAACCATTTGTCTGCATTGTAGAATCTGGCAAAGATGCCGCCTCTGCGAAACCGGCCCCGAAAAGACCAGGCACCTCTCCAGATACGTAAGTATAGTGTTCATGTTTCACTCTGCACACAGGAACAGACATTTACATTACACAGATGGATGAAACAATACTTACTCTGATCTTATGTGTGCTCTTGCAGTAAGACTACTGGTCCAAAGAAAGCAAGGACGGACCAGTGAGGTTGCCCAGAGACCCCTCCCAGTCTTTTGTCCTTTTTCCACTCGCTGTCCTTTTATCAGGAAGACTGACCTTCACCCCTCCTCCACCTCCTCATCCTCATCCTAATCTCATCCTCCACCCTCAAGTCTCAGATGAAGACAGCAACGGAGGCAGAACAAGCAAATGAAGCAGAGATGAAAGTCAATCTGAGAGATGTTTTCTGTAGATAAAACCCTCCTTCCTCCTCGTTCTGTTGGTCGTACTATTTTTAGAGCAACACAAACTTAGAAGCACATTATCTTTTTCAGTCACATCCCCTTCCATCGTTTAACATCTATTTTTTGGCTTGTTTCAGTAGTTGAGCAGTATAGAGAAGCATTTACATCTTTCACAAACTGGGAGCCAGCCTGAGCGCAATGTTACCCTTTCTTTTTTTGGTCTTTGTTTTGTGAATCCTGGGGGGATGTAGAGAGAGACTACATGTACAGTGTTGAAAAAGGCTGTGGAGGCATTAGTTTAGATGAGAGGAAAAATCGGTATGGAAACAAATAAAGCACTTGTCCTCAAAGACAGAGGACATCATTTTTTTTTCCTTTCTTTTTTTTTTTTTTTTGCTCAAAACAAATTTGCTTCATCGAGAACCAAGTCTATAGTCATCGTACTGGACTCCAGTTTCCTGGTAATGTCATCACTGTGCGCTTTTTACCCCAAGATGAGGACTGGTGGCCGATACTTCAAAGTGGACGAAAAAGAGTGACAAAGGAAGAGATTTGAAGAGAATGAACGACAGACATTGCTAGGACTGAGACTTGCAGCACACACACAAAAAAAATCTTGCAAAATCTTCCCAAAAAATTAGCAAGCAATGACGCAGAAGATCTTTTGTGTAGTTTATTTTTGTATTTTTTAAGCTTTTTTTTTTTCTCCTATGTGTATGTGTATGTTGTGTGCATTTTTAAAAACATCACTTTTTTTAACTGTTGTTCATCCCCATGGTTTGTGTTTGTGGGAAGATGGGTGGCTGTGTTGAGGTTGCCACTATATTTTTAAAAGTCTTCATTCAGTTGGTTGTATGTTCTTGTTGTTAACAGATGGTGGTGAAAGAGAGAAAGACTTTTGTATTTGTTCCAAGTAGAACCGCAGAGGTTATAGGACTGAAGGGAACTTTGAAGTGGACCCAGGGAGAGGAGAGTTTTTACTTTGTTTACTACTCAATGCTTGTGTTGCTTTGTTTGCCAAACATGGAATTTCCCGGGGTATGTGGAAAAATAACATCGGATCTTTTCATACCTTTCCCCCCCCCTAATATCCTGATCAGTTGTCCCACACTTTTTATGCTCATGAATGTGGTGTCTCACCTCTTCTTTAATTTTTAGAATGGCAAATTATATTAGTAGACATATTTTCCCTATCCTATTGATGTATGTGAATCCATTTAATAAATTTTAATTTTTTCCTTCCACGGCTCTGTATTTCAGACTACAGATGATGTGCAAGCTAACTGTGACGTGTAAACCCGTATGTCTTTGAATGGGGGTGTCTTGGGAAGAAAGCTTACATAGCCGGAGTGTACTCACCTGTAAATTAGTTCGTTCATAGAGCAAGAATAAAACAAACAAAAAAAACATCTTGGCCTTTTATATAATTACCTGTAACAAACAGTTTTTACATGTTGGTCATCTCTTGATTGCCTTTTGTGTCTTTACTTATAAAAGAAACAAATATATATATATATAAATATATATAGTCTCCCTGATTGTTCTAATTTGCTTCTGTCAAGCTGATTCACTGTAGGAGTCTGAATCACTGCTAGGTTCATTACAATACAAACTTGTACAGGGAGTAGGTTTCTGACTGGACATGAGTGTATATCTACTTTGTAAGGGCGGATTCAGTTGTGATGGTAACAGCCAGGAAAATCGGAGCCAAGGTTCCCCGCCTGCCGCTTTTTCTCCGGCCGGCACCTTGGTTTCTGTTTGTGGTTTCTCCCGATTTCTTTCTAGAAATGAACTTTCTCTTCATATGCATTCATGATTTTTGTGCGTGTCAGTGTGTCTGTTGAACAAAACTAGACATGCATGCAAAAGCAGTGTATTTTAGTAGTGATGCCTTAAGTTAGACCATAAGCTGAAGGTTCTCAAAAAAAGAAAAAACATTTAATGAGTTTGTTCCTCTTTCCATGTGGTATACAATTGTGTCCTTTCCTTCCACAGTACCTTTGCTGGGTCACTATTTTTGCACCCTTGTTAGATAGGTCATCATCAGCAATGCCGAGGTCTCTCTGAACTTTCCCTCCCACACTGGGACGAGTGCCGCTCAGCACTCACAGGTGTTGCGAGTTTCTCTCGGCTGTTTGCAGGTTATCTGGAAATGTCCTGTATTTTCCAATGTGTGTTTTTTGTACTGTAGGGAGTAATGTATCTTTTATCATCAAAAAATAAACATGTTAAACATAGAGATACGTTGTGTCTTTCTTCTTTTCACTACCAAAGGTTGATGAAACGATAGATCACCTGTTGTAAGCCGCCCCGAGCGGCTCGCAGAAACGGCTCCTCCACGTTGTGATCGTGTTTGGCACTTCCCTCAAAGTATTCTGCTCCTATCTCTTCACACCACTGCCGGGCCTGCCTGCCAGACACCTGTGAGCAAAGACACTGATCATAGCACCGACATCAGGCGGCGCTGACACGGCAGGATAGAGAACGTGATGAGGAAGAAAATGGAAGAAGATTTTGATGCAGTGAGCTCCAGTAATTACTTTAACTGCTGTCAATGTAACAGAAACTTTACCATCACCATTTCAAATACATTCTAAAAGCAAAGTATTGTATACAACAAATACACAACTCTAACATACATTCTTATATAAGTCTTGTTGGATACTTAACCCACTGGCTATGTCAGCAACCGTAGCAAATATTAGTGGCCAAGTAAAAAAAAACATCAAGTCTTATACATCCTTTGGTCCGTTCAGTTCAATCTAATGATTGGAAGTTGTTAGAAAAACAATAAAACTGAACTCAGTGACTGCTCACACAGGCTTCTACTAATGGATTTTGGGGTTTTTTTTAAACGAAACTTGTAATCACTTGTTAGATTTAATGAATTAGTCACTTTTATTTGTTTGGTTTGTCTTGTCAGGCTGCCACTGTAAAAACAAAATGGTTCTAAATATCTTGCCTGGTAAAATTAAGAATTAAAAGAATTACAGAGCAGGTCACAGTTAGTGAAATATGCCATTTATTAATATATCACCTAGATGCGACATTGGCCGTGACCAGGCTGTGACCAGGCTGTGACAGTTATTTTCATTATTGATTAATCTGCATCCACTGGACAATGAAATGAAATAGAGAAATGCATCAGATCTTCACACTGCATAAGCCGGAACCGGAGAATGATTACAGTTTTTGCTTAGAAATGACTGTAATTATTCATTTTTGAGTGAAGTTGCTGATTCATTTTTAATGAATCAATGGATACTAATTGTTTTGCCTCCAGTTTTATCGGTCTGGATTCAAGTGGAGCTCATTGACCAAGATTTGACAGGATATCCCCGACGTAAACAAGCAAAACTTTGGTGAAAGTATAGTTTGCCTTGTGTCAACCTTATAGCTGATTCCTGTGAGGGGTGGAAGTAACAGAAATGAATGGACAACAATGGAGGTGCATCAAGTGATTATACAGTCTTACATGTTGCAACTGTCAAGCAGATTTGATTAAAACAGCCTTGATATGATGAACTCACAGCCATGTTTCCTCATTCACCCCCCCTGTCTTACATTCATCATTCACAAGACAAAAATGCCATTCATCATTTCGAGAAAGTGGCCTCGAGGGTGGAAATAACAAAAAAATGCTTGTGAATCATAAAACAGAGTGATAAACTGTCACTTGAAATGACTCCCACTCCTCACAGACTCCTAGCAGCCTGTCTGTGGTTCATTACTTCACACGATGACGCCTCCACTGACCTCCCTGTCGCTCAGGTCAGTCTTGTTTCCCAGCACGATGAAGGGGAAGCCGGCTGGGTCCTCAGGTTCGGCCTGGATCAGAAACTCCTTCCTCCAGCCCTCCAGGGCCGAGAAACTGGCTCTGGATGTGACATCGAACACCAGCATGCAGCAGTTGGCTCCTCTGTACAGAGGAGTGCCCAGAGACTGGAACCTCTCTGTCCCCGCTGTGTCCCACATCTGAGGGACATTTGTGTGTTAGTGCTCTGAATGTTCATGCATGGACATATGTGGTGTGTGTACGCTGTCTATATGGTGTGTTTCAGGTGCGGTGAGGATTACCTGCAGGGTCACCGTGTCCCCGTCTATGCTGACTGATTTGGAGAGGAAGTCAGTCCCGACAGTGCTGCGGTACATGTTGGTGAAGCGGTGATTCACATATCTGTTCATGAAGGAGGATTTCCCCACCCTGTATGGACACACACACACACACACACACACACACACATACAGGTAAAGGGACAACACTCAAATCTATCTTTATTGACCCGTTTTATCACTGCTCTGTCGAATACTTCAATACTTTTGTGTCCGTTCATCAGGATTTACCGAGATTCAAAGATTAAAAACCAAGGGTTAAATGAAAGTGAAACAAATGTCTACGGAGAAAATACATTTTCATTACAAGTGAAATAGGAGTTGACACAAGCTAGTTGATGTTACCCAGAGTTTCCTATGAGGATAACTTTCAATGTTACTGGACTTTTTCCCTCCGTCATGTTCACGTCCGTGAAGGTCCGAGTCCACTGTCTGCTGCTGCTGCCTTTAAGTGTCCTCGTAAATTTGCCCTTCGGTTATTTTCCGTGCGGCCCACTTTCAAAGTTACCTTTTG
>OMLP01024709.1:20764-40980 GCA_900302685.1 Spondyliosoma cantharus | reverse complement strand
GCTAATAGGGAGCAGCAGGGGAGTCATCTGAGTTCACTAACACTGTGCGTTAGACTTCTCAGGTCAGAGTTCAACAATATTTCCCACAACTAGGCTACAGCTGATAAACTGTGAGGAGAATATCCAAACCCAGATTCCAGATAGATATTAGGGCCCTTTAGTGTTGTTATTATTATCATTATTATTATGTCAATTTCTATTTGTATTTATTATCATGTTCAGAATTGGATGTATTTTTTGCATCTTTAATTCGAGTAGGATTAGTAATGTGATTCATCATACGAACAAGCTACAGTACCAGGCCCCATTTCACACAACATGGAACATGTGTCGAAGAACAATCTCCATGTTCTACAAGAAACTGTAGTTTCTAATCAGACAAAAAACAACAACAATGGCTTCCAGCGGCTGTGTGAGCTGGGTCATTCATATAGCTAATAAAATTACATTTGAACGGTAATGGCTATGTAATGTAACATGGGTAAATACTGTAGTAAATATCTCCCAGTCATGGTTGTGACTCACGCAGCGCTGCATTCAGCACGGAAGGAAATCCAGATTTCACGCAGAGTCACCAAATTGAAAACGTACAAGTAGCTTGATGTTTTCGCACATTTAGACGTGTTTTTAGTCTCTTTTCTAATACGAATAATAATAATAAAAATAATAATAATAATAATAATAAAAATAAACCCCTCATAATGCAGTTGAACACGTCCAGATGAATGTAATCGATGGTGTGTGATATAGTTCTGAATTTTGCTTAAATATTGCATATCTGTCTTTTGGTCGATGCCAAAAAAAAGAAAAGAAATATTGTTCGTGACCAAAGTTAAATTATCCTCCTTCTTTTTTAACACGAGCGAAATACGCACACGCTGTAACATTTAGAATGAATTATAATCCTAATTAAATTCGAAGATATCATTACTAATAATAATAACCAATCATATTAAAATGCATCTTCGGTTTCTACAAATTTTTCCGACATCGTCTCGTCCATCTCTTCACAGCAGCCTCTTACCCATTGGGTTGGGGAAAGGCCGTGCGGACAGCAGAGCGTGAACCCCGAACTTAAGCAGCTCCCCGGCGGGAGCCGACGCTTTGTGCTCCGGGTGATCAGTCAGGATCTCCTCTATCATGAAGCTTCTGTAGCGGTGAGTTCTGTGGTCGGGATGAACTTCCGGAGGATAGTAATGCGCCCCCATGTCCAAAGGATGCTGCATAATCTGGCCGTGCGTTCGCCTTCAAATACACCGAGCGCGTACACCTACTGCGACTCGTTCAGTGGCCCGAGACAGCTGCCATATTCCCGCTGCGGTGCCTCTGTAGTCCGGAGATCAAGATCACAGTTATCCTCGAGGGCTGGGTCAAGCGAAATAACGAGTGGGTTACAGGTAGCCGACTTCCCCGCACGTCCTATAACGCGTCACTTCTGCTCGGCTCTGGCTCTTTTTGGATATAAAACATCGAACCGAGAACAAACATTTGACCCAAAACTCCCGAAGCCGGTCGTGGCTCATGCCCGCTGCCTGTCCGCGGAGGTCGGATGTATTTGTCAGCCGTTAAGAGCGTCACCTTGGCAGTGGGTTGAGGAATAAGATTTGGGTTTTATGAGCCTCGTCGTGGCTCCACCTCTTCACAGGGTGAAGCCTGCTGTCCTGCTCGCTGCCTGCGCTCAACCTAACTTGCATGCAAAGCCGCACGTGCGCTGCGTGCATTTAATATGCAAAAGGGAAGAAAATAAGGACGCGAAGAGGGACGAGGGTTTGAAATATCCTGATGACACGATGGTGATGGCGAGGTTTTGTAAACTCAGATTAAAAGTCGGTAGGGTCAGTGATACCTTTCTAAAATAGGTGTACAAGTCATTTATTTGAGGCTGACATATTTCTTGCGAAAAAAAAAAAAATAATCAAAGAAATCACTGTTATCTTTTTTTATTGTACTGTTTTTGTTCGATTACCTCAAAATTGGGAGGCTGAAATATGGAGTCGGTACTGCCGACATATACATCACGGAGCGTCCTCTCTGACCAATCTAACGTCAGCTGACGGTGCAGTCTGTCAGCAGTGAAGCCAGCTCGAAAGGGTAATATTTCATTCGATTGGTCAAAAAAAAAAAAAAAAAACCCACGCTAGAGCACCTCTGGGATTTTTTTTCGGTAGTGCCTTCTTGGCTGAAAAAATTGCGAAATATCTCCCACAACATATTTTTAGCATGTCTCAGGACTGCTTTGAGAAAAGCTCTGGCCTTCTGAAATCAGCGCTGCAGCAGGGAACCTCAAAGAACCTTTGGAATGCTTCAGAGTTGGTGGTCTATCTAGATTTTGACTTTTTAAATTCTTTCAAACATGGCAGTGTGGAGCCGGAGCTGAAATAACGAGGTGGGAACAGCACAATTCAGAACGGGATAAACTGCTGGCTGCAAGTACCTCTTCTACTATTTACTTGAACACATCAGTGAACGTGTTTGTAACAAATAACAATAACGTACATATTCAAAAGGACACCCAAATAAAAGCAACATAAATGGTATGCTGTAAGGGAAGACTGGTAAACTATACGCAACTGAGTGGGAAAGAGCAGGCTTGATAAAGTGCTGTCCTTAAATGTGGACCCTTTCAGGACAGGATTGACAGTCAGGAGAACAGCATTTCCTACAAAATGCTTTATGTTTTGTGGCCATATGTTACACAGTAATGGAAAGAACAAAATTTCCAAGGAAAAAGACCAATTCATACTCGTAGTACTAAAAGCATTAAAAGTGTAACTTCCTGGAGAGAGATCATTGAGTCTCAGCCCCAGATCATCAAATACTGGTTGCCAGCACAAGGCCTCAGTATTTGGCAACCTGGTGATGAGACTCAATAATCATCTGGGAAGTTACATGTTTAGTTGCTTTGACAAAGGCAGAAACTTTGTCATGGGTCATGTATTTGCAAATGACAAATTCTATTAGTCGTATTAGTCACTGTTAAAGGTCTGCCAAGTCAACCAAATCTTCTTATTCAAAAATGTCTGTGTTGTGATCTCCAGCTGAATTCACTGTCATGGCTGGGGCACATCCTCCTCTGTTGGTCACTTCTGAGATTGCAGGGAGAGTTACCTACCAGAGGATGTTCATTACCGCCTCTGTAATAGTAATGTGTTTCACACAATACCCAAATGACATGTAAACAGATAGTAAAGAACTAGTAGCAGTGTTGCCTTAACTTCCTTAATTAACAGTTTGCTTACTATTGTAATTTATTGCCTTTTCCTGTTTAATTACATGTATGAATACTTAACAAGAAGTTAGCTAAACTGCAGCAATAAAAACATTCAGTAGAAAATATAAAATCAGTAATGGACTGATTAATGGAGTAATTAACTAAGTAATGGAGTAATTTTTAAAAAAGGCAGCACCAAATTAAATCAATTAAATTACATTTTTTGATAGAAACAAATTGTTTGTCCATCACAGTTGGAAATGTCATGTATGCATAACAAAACATGACAGTTATCATTTCTCTCTACTCATGTTGATCTAAACACAAATAAACTTTTTAATAAACTTTGGGAATGATGCAACTTGCAACTGTGACTATCGCTGCACAATTTGTTAGTGCGATTAAAAAACAACCCCAACTTAATTCCCCAAACATCGAAATGGTGGAAATATATACATATATATGTTTTATATATGTAAATATATATGTAAATCTGGAGTTTAGCAAAAAAATTGAAAATAAATATAAATATAAATAATTAATAATAATAAAAAATGCAATATACATTATAGAATAGAATAGAATATTTATTGCCACTATACGTACAATGAAATTGTGAATGGCTTCCTCCTCAGGTCAGCAGAAACAGATAGTGAAAAGTAAGAAAGGGAAAATATACCAAATAAAATATATAGTAAAAATACATGCATATATATAGTAAAACAAGAAAAACAGTATAGAAATATATGAGGTAGCAGCTTTAACACTGTAAATGTGCAAAACAGTGGTGGTGCAAGGTAGTGCAAGTCAACCGCTGCTGCAGTTTCTGTGGGTGGGATTGCTCATTATGGGGGCTGGATGGAGGTCACAGCTCTGGGATAGAAGCTGTTTCTCAGTCTGTTGGTGGTGGATTTTATTGTCCAGAACCGTCTGCCTGAAGGCAGCGGTTTGAATAGGGAGTGTCTGGGGTGTGTACGGTCCTTACATGCTGTTGGTTTTTTTCTTCAGCCTGGCAGCATAAACAGTGTCCAGTGTAGGAAGCTCCGTCCCAATGATGCGCTGGGCTGCTTTAACCACACGGTGCAGGTCTTTGCCTTCAGCAGCCGTGCAGCTGGCATACCACACTGTTGCACAGTTGGTCATGACGCTCTCTCCAGTAATTATGTCAATTAAATTAATACAGACCAAGCAGTCTTACAGAAGAGGAGTCAGGGGTAGGGTGACAGTCCAACAGCCACTGTAGCAGACAATTGTCAAGCACAGACAATAAAAATGTAGTGAGAATAGAATTTTCATTTGATGTCAATTGATGACAATCTGCAGCTGGACGAAATGGAGTGTCTCCTAGGATTTCTCTCCTGTTAACAACAGTATTTTAATATGTGTGATAACAAAAGTCAGTTATTCTGTTAAAGTGCACACAAAAGAGCAAAAGAGGACAAACTCCCAAACCTATAAGAGCAATAATGCTAAATAGCTGCAGTAAAAACTGAGCAAACCAAAACAAACAGGACTATCTTATTTCATCTATTCAGGATGTGCTGTAATGTTAACATTACCCACCAGTCACAGCATGGTCAGCTAAGAGGAACACATGAGAGTTCTGCAAGCTAGCTTAGCTAACATTACTGATGAGTGGCAGTTTATTTGAAATGTTGATAGCTGGCAAAATTATCGCTACACAGATAAAATACATATACATTTAAGTTTACTGTATTATTTGCCCATAAAGTTCCTATTCAATACAGCAGCATTACAAGATTTTAAAACATGAGTGTTTAAGAGTCTTTTGCTTTGTAGTATGGTCATATGGCAGCAGATACTTGTGTATTTTTTGCTATCTGGGCTGGCTGGACTGGGTGTTTTAGACATCGCTCTTTAACCTTGTCACTGATGCTCTGGAGATGGGCACCTGGGATGTTCTGGCCGGTTTTAATCACAGCTGAGCTGCCAGTATGTGATGTTTTCAGTCAGGATGCTTTCTATTGCTCACCTCTAAAGTTGAACAAAATGTGGTTTCGTAATGTAACCTTCCTCAGCTTTCGTAGGTAGTATAGCCTTTTCTGTGCTTTTTAACCAGGGTGGTGATGTTACGGTGCTACTGTGGCAGTCAGGCTTTTACCGTTGTATTGTCTGTCTTTCCCCCTTCCTTTCTCCCTAACCTGCTCCTTTCCCTGTGTGTGTGTGTGTGTGTGTGCGTGTGTGTGCGTGTGTGTGTGTCTGCAGATCGTCAGCTCATTAACTTCAGCAATTTAACCCTGGTCTCTTCTCCACTCCGGTGCCGGATTGTTCCGTTGCGTATGGTGATTATATCATTGTTGCTTGCTGTTGTGTTTAGCTAGCTTGGAAAGTTGTGCTTCCTGGGATTTGTCATCGAGCATGGACAGGTGAGGACAGATCCGTCCAAGGTGCAGACGGTGACTGACTAGCCTGCTCCGGAGAGCTGTAAACAACTACAATGCTTTCTGGGATTCGGCAATTTATATCGACACTTCATTCATGACTACAGCTGTGTGGCTACACCTCTCACCCAGGTCACCTCCACCAAACTCACTTTTCTATGGACACCTGAAGCGGCAGAGGCTTTTGTCTGGCTGAAGAAGCTGTTATCATGGTTCTTTCCCACCCGTATCCAAGTCTCCAGTTGTGGTGGAGGTGGATGCCTCAGACACCGGAGTTGGAGCGGAGTTGGAGCGGAGTTGGAGCGATGTTGTCACAGCAATCACCGGCAGACCAGAAGCTTCATCCCTGCGCTTCATTTTCACGTCGACTCACCCCACTTGAGAGAAATTGTGATGTGGGTAATCGGGAGCTGTTAGCTGTTGTCCTTGCCCTCCAGGAATGGAGACACTGGCTGGAAGGAGCAGCTCATCCTTTCCTTGTTTGGACCGACCACAAGGACCTTGCATATCTTCACTCGGCCAAAAGGCTGAACCCTCGCCAGGCTTGCTGAGTTTTGTTCCTGGGTTGTTTTAACTATACCCTCCCCTACTGCCCCGGCTCTAGGAACACCAAGCCCGACGCCCTCTCTCGTCAGTTCTCCATCTCTGTTGAAGAGACTCCCGATTAACTTATCCTACCCCCCCTGTGTGTGGTGGCTGCAGCTAGCCCTTCCCTAAGTGACTGTCCACTCAGCCGACTGTTGTCCCGGACTTTACCAGGTCCCTAGTGCTCCAGTGGGAGCACTCATTTAAATTGGCTTGTCACCCAGGTTTTCAGAGGGCCTTATCTCTCATCTGGCAGACTTTTTGGTGACCCTCAGAATACGGCGACACCGAGGAGTTATCTCTGCCTGCTCCGTCTTCGTCTGTGCCTGCGGCAAAGCCTGCCATCATGCTCCCACCAGCCTACTGTGGCTGCTGCCTTTGGCCCATCGACCCTGATCCCACATCACCATGGATTTGGTCACGGGTCTGCCGCCCTCTGAAGGTAACGCTGCTATACTCACTATTGTGGACATATTCTCTAAAGCTGTACCCCTGCCTTAACTCCTGTCTGCTTAAGAGAACGCTAACCTGCTATTCCTCCATGTCTTCAAGCTCCATGGGATCCCTATGGACATTATGTCTGACAGGAGACCACAGTTTATGTCCTTGGTCTGGAGGGTTTTTGCCAGGCTGTCGGTGTGTTGTCAGTTTGTCACCCTCAGTCCAACGGACAGATGGAGCAGGCATACTAGTGCTTGGAGTCTTCACTGCGTTTCCATCAGACATCCCATCTCTTGGCCTACTAATCTTCCCTGGGTTGAACATGCACACAACTCCCTGGTCAGTTCTGCCACAGGTATGTCGCTGTTCATTGCAGCTAATGGCTTCCAGCCTCCCTTGTTTCCCTTGCAGGGAGCTGATGTGGCGGTGCCATCCGTCCAGGACCACATGCAGAGGTGTCTCTAGGTTTGGTAGGCTACCAGCTCTGCTCTCATTCGTTCAGCTGCGCGGAACCAATGCCTAGTGGACAGACACTGCACACCAGCCCCTACCTATGCCCCGGGTCAAAAAGTGTGGCTCTCCTCTAAGGATTTCCTCCTCCAAACAGACTCCCTTAAGTTGGCACTCAGGTACACTGCATCTTTGAGACTGTCAAAATGATTACCCTGCAGTGGCCTGACTCAAACTCCCTCCGGCTCTCAACATGCACCGCTTGTTTCATGTCTCTCTGCTTAAGCCTGTCTCTTCCAGCCTGTTGTTTAACCATCTTTGAAAGTATTTTCAAGTCTTGAGATTTCTCTCGTGCGTGTGCATGTGTTTCTCCCTGTCTGGGCTACATCTCATGCTCATGTTTTGTTTCTTTCATGTGCAAAACCTCCAGTGCCTCTCCGTTCTGCTTCCTGCTCCATTGGCTCACCTGAGTTCCCTCCACGCTGCCACCTGACAACCTTGCCTGCCTGCCTGCCCTCCTCGTCTGCTATTTCCTTAAGAACTCTGTCCTATAATAAAATACTTTAAATCTGATTTCCAGCCTCCGATCTCTCCGAAACTCTTGCTTTGTTGTTTATAATGAGGCTGATAATGGTGTTGTCGTCTGCATACTTAACAAGACAGTTTTCTTGATGATGAGTGCTGTCTCAGTGTAAACAAGAGGGGGCTCAACACCGACACTGGCCAGCAGAGTGCGAATGGCCAGTGCTTTCCAATCAACTTCGTGGTTGAGATTGTGTTTTTGATGTAGCTATCCTTATTCTCCAGGTGCGTGAAGACTGAGTAACAGTTAGTAGATATGGCATCCTTTGTTTTTTTTTTTAAAAAGTATACTGGTGAGGGTCCAGGTAGACGGGGATGTTACTTTTGATATGCTAGAGAAGCAGTTTCTCAAAACACTTTGTTAGGACAGGGGTGAGAGCCACAGGGCAGTAGTTTTTGAGACTCGACACAGCAAGAATGTACAAGAATGATGATGGCTGTCTTCAGGCAGGGGGGGAACAGTCTCCTATTTTCTAGGCAACCTTTTTTCTCCAGAATTTTTCTCACATCTGCTGTGGTAACTGATTGAGTCTTTGTTGTGGCAATCAAAGCGAGTGTAAAATGTGTTCAGCAATGTGTACTCACACATGATGGAGGTACTCCTGCTTTTTGTAGCTGCCAGGAATATTTGCATACACATGCTCCGGGATAGTTCTTCCTCTGGTGGGGATACGGACATGGATTTTAGGAAAACCAGTTCTGAATCCCCCCCAAATTCAAATTTTGCATTGATAAATGCAGTCCAAAGTCATTTATATTGTTTGAAGATGCAGACATGTCATAAATAAAATATAAAAATAGAAAACAGTTTTTATTATAGTATTTTATCCTGACCTGGTATTCTTTCTTCTCCACACAGCCACTAGGCAGCAGCAGAGGACTTTAGAGAGAGATACACTGTCCTCTCTTTTTCTCAGTGATTATTATTGTGTAAACCAGTTAATGCAGATGCAGTAGATGTAGATGCAGACTGGGCACTGGTTATTCTAAAAGTTAGGAAGAATTGTGTTTCATTGAAAGGTATTGGAATTCAATCATAGCTGTTAATTTATTTCTAAATGTATAAGGATGGCAAAGGACAGTTGTGTAAAAAAGAGAAGAACTAATGCATGACAGAAATTAATTAATTAATTAATTAGTAGGATCATTACAAACTAGGTTTATAGATGTGTCTACAATATTTTTTTATTATGGATTGCTGGAAGTTTAAAATTATATATGACAACAAATAAAAAAGGGTGAAATACAAATACAAACAAACTGACATGGATATGAATGGAGCTGTTATCTGTTGGAAAGAAAATTATTAACTGTTATTCTTTAAAGAAATTGCTAAATTAATGTATCACCCCTCTGAAAGCACCATACGATGGTTGAAATATGCTAACTGAGCTGCTGTCACGTGACTTAACTGCACCATTCTACTTGACAACATGTCAGGCTGCTAAGTTAGCTAGTAAGCTAGCTGTACTTAGCTGACCAAACGATGTGGCTAAAAGAAATCCCTGGTTTGCTACGTGCCAGCGATAAAACAACCCTGGCTTCAGAGCAATGAATCGACTATGTCAGATATTCTGAAGACAGCCCCAGACTCAGACGACAGGAAAACGGTAAGTTAGGCCTTATGTAGCAACTAAGCTAGCTTTAGATAATACAGTGCAGTTCGCAAATTAGCTAACGTTAGCGTTCAGCTTGCAGCATCAGCACCACCCACCCGACTTCAGAGCCTCCGCTACAAACTGACCGAAGACTATTCTTTCCTTGTCAAAGCGTTGTGAAATAAAAAACTAAAAAGTATGATTAACCTTATGTCAGTGAGCTTAAAGCTAATGGACTGATGACCTAGAGTTAATTGAAGTTTATAATAAAGGTGATCGGTAGCTGACTCAAATGTCCAAACGTTGATTTGTATTGACACACCCGGTGATAGGAAGTCAGAAAATGAACCGCATGCTTATCACCAGCTATTCTACTGTTGAGGCGATTTATCTAATAAAAACGCTGCCAGATTATTGGGAAGGGACTATCAAGTACACTCAGGTGTTTACCTGTTGTGGAGAAGTGGTGATGTGTGAGTGTCACTATTAAGAACGCTGCTTGGTGTCTTTAAATGGCTCTACTATTAATATTTAACAAGATATTGCTCTTGTGTAAATAGCCTACTTGTGCTCCCACAATAGGCCTTTCACACCCTTGATCAAAGTGTGTTGGTGAAGCTACTTTGCAAGCGTAGCTTGTAAAACTACATGTAGTTCAGCCTGGCAGTAGTTTGAACAAACTCCATTTCTACCCCTGGAGAAATGTAATTTATGAAACTACTGCAAAAAAAAGTAGCTTTAGCAACTACTTATACTCATTATACTCATTTAACTCAGCGTTAAATAAATCAACATATGGTGTATATGAAACAAAATATAATAGCCTACAAAAAAATCACATGCCAGCAACTCAAGTTCTATTTTTTAAAGAACAAAAGCTGACATTTTTGGTCAACATCACAGGAACTTCAGAGGCTCTAACACTGAGGCACTAGAACTAGATGCCAGGGCAGAATCAATGTTGACAGACACATGAGCAGTGATTCAAATTTTTCAACTGAGTTTTATTGTTTTCTCTGCTCACTTGATTAGCTATTAAGAACTTTTGTTGCTGGCCTGTAACTAGAATCATCTGGGCAGCATTAATTTCCATTGCAACGAGGAAAATCCATGACTGAAATGACTGTTTGCGATACCACAAAATCTGGTTTTGATCCTATACCAGTATCTAAATAATCTATACCGATACCTATACTTTTGATTATTGAAAAATAAGACCGTTTTTAAAGACAAATAATAGAAATGTTAAGACCTAGCTGAAATCCCAAAATTAAGAGGTCTATAGCCTGTAGAGGTGGGAATCTCTAGCCACCTCACGATTCGCTTCGATTGTGATTCAGAGTGTGACTACTAAAGCAAATTATTTGTAATGATCCATACTGAATTTACTTCCAATGTCTTTTAATGATAAAACAAATGGAAGAGATGTGGCAAGTCAATTGGAAGGTTACATTTGCGAGCAAATATCCAGCTTTGCGAAGAACCAACAGGAAAAGAAAAGTGGGCCTGTCGCGGCATACGTGTAGTAAATTAATACAGCTTCAGCATATTCTGAATCGCTAACATAAAAAGATAATAGACCTCTAACCAACATTTTCCTGTTATGTGCAGTGAGCAATAATTCTTCAGACAAAAGAACCCAAAACATTTTGCTGTACCAAAATCACAAACGGCTTTCATTCAAAAATATAGAATTCTGTAACAGTATCTCTCATTCAAAAATAATGTTTGTGGACTTCAGCATATTCTGAATAACTAACAACATAACAAGCTGCCCTTATTGAATAAATAATAAAGAGTCCAAGACTTCTCACTATAAACAACACCCTGAGCGTAGAATCCCTCAGACCAAAAAAATCCAAATCATTTTACTGTATACCACAATCAAAAACAGCCTTCACAGAAAAAGATCTTAGGCCCATCTGCAGAAAGGAAAGTCAAAATGTTGTGTCACTTTGTTTTTAGATGGCTGTGGAGGGCAGTACAGTAAACCTACTTAAGACCTGGGGTTTACCTGCAGATCTGTTTACAGCATATTGATGTCACAACTAAGCAATACAGAAAGCTGTTCTCATACAGAAATATTACACAGGCCACAATGAAATCATACCAATACCTGCCAGTGCATGCTTTAACAGAGCAGCCATATTTACACCCGTGTGGCTCTCATTCACTGCTCTTGTTTGGAGCACTTTAGTGATTCCATGACTTCAGAGTTGGTCTCGTTGTCTAGTGTTGGGATTGTTGTGTCACTAAAATATCTTTGAGATGGGACGTTGTATCTCGGCTCGAACGTGCACAACATAGTGCGAGAGCCCTGGCTCTCAACGACTGAGTTTGGGCACACGTGCTTGGCAATAAAAGTTGCAATAGAGTTTGTAATTTGCTTTGCCTTTTCCGAGTTGTGTGGAAGCTTTGATATTGCTTGCTCGACGGTCCTCTGTTTGGCAGCAACTATGACCGGGTGTTTTTCTTCCTCCTCTGGGTGGAAATGGTAATATGGTTTCTCATGTTAGTCGTGTTTCCAAAATATTTTAATTTAGTTTGTCACTTGCATGTTTTGTGACTCTTGTCCAGGTCCTGTTTGCCCTCAACTTCACAGAGGCCAAAATGCTTCCAGATGCTAGCTTTAAATGCAGAAGGTGCCGGTCTAAATTCGTGCTCGGCCATCTTGTGTCTTTGTTATGTGCACGCCATCGACTGTCCGGGGCGCTGCACTTTCCGCACTTCCGAGTTACACCTTTTGCATTCCGTCAACATTGCGTTATCTATTAACATTTAGAAAATTGATTCTTGACATTTTTGAATCGATTCAGAACCGTCCACGTCCGCATCGCGATGCATCTAAGAATTAATTTTTTTCTCCCACCCCTAAAAGCCTATGCAAGACTACATGTAGCATAATCCGCAGACCTAGACGCAAAAAGGACGGCCAAATGGGCGGCTTATTGCCCAGTTCAGTAACCATTTGAACACAGTGCGGAATGACAGAAAAACTCGTGTCACAAGTTAACCTGGACGCTGCGCACTCAGCACCACAGCTAACAGTCACCTACACTGTCACTGTGTGCTCTGTAGCGCTCGTCGAACAGTGGTGGTTTGTTGTGTGCACGCCATCGTTCTGTCAACATTACGTTGTCAATTAACATGTAGAAAATCGTTTTTTGACATTTGTGAATCGATTCAGAAGCATCCACGTCCGAATCGAGATGCATCTAAGAATCGATTATTTTTCCCACCCCTAATTGTTTGTGATTTTAATTCCTACAGCTAGAGAGACACACTATGCCAAAGATGCATTACAAGCTTTGCCACTGGTATGAAATGGTATTATACTTCCTGTCTCCTAAGTGTTTGTGGATGTGGATATTAATAATATCAAAAGCTAATTTTATTACTTACCTGTCTGCATCCTGTGGAAAAGGAAAGAGCGATACCTTATTCCTGTCATTAAAGTTGGTTGCTGCACAAAGCTTGACATTTTTAACAGTAAGAAAAAAATAGCAGTCAAAATTTAAACATATACAGTGGGTGCACAGAAGTGACTGGAATCAACACAGAACAAAACTCTAGCACGGCAAGTTTTATTGTGAGCAACATGTCAATCATGGACAATTGCTCATCCATGTCAAAACAATGCAACACTTGATACAGTACTAGATGCGGCATTAAAAATCTAATGTTTGTGCCTTATTTTATTGGTATTGTGAGCGAGGAATGGAAGAGAAATGCGTGTTATCTGTGTCGTTGAGGCACAGACAAATCTTAAACAGAGTTGATTTTCTCCTGATTTGTTTGTCAGAAAAAAAATGTAAGTGTCGGAATGTTTAGCAGGTTGTCTTGTGATTAAATAGACTCAAGACCTGCTGCTAGTCTCCTTAACGGGCACGGCAATTGTGAAAGTCGTATGACACAGATATAACGAGAGTGACTCCTAACTGTCTCTGACTATATGATCAGAATGTTCTTTGGTATTTGATGTAGGGTCCATGAAGAGTTTAGGGTGTCCTCATCTGTGCAGATATAATTTGTAAAACAAAGGTTGCATGGGCAGAATTTCTATTTTTAAAATTTTTAAATGGAGGGGAACAGTATCCCTTTGGAAAAATATCCACATACAACACCTGTATCTCCAGGTGTGGAGCGGGATTTTTTTGTTTATGTTACTGTGACGGGTAGCTGTTCTGCAGTATTGTGAGGGATGTGTATTCTGGTTTGCCTTTTTTCTGATTAGCATCTTTAAGTTCAGACACATTGTCATATATTAAACACGGTGTGAGGAGCACCGTCTTGTTGGCCATATTTCTTTTTGAGCACACTCAGTGGAAATTACTCTCACATCCCACACTAATTAGCAGCATCTCAGAAAGAGCCTTCACACCGCCTCTCTCATATCCACCAACACACTGGCCTCCCTGCTGACATGAGCTTATGGATCAGTGTTTTGCTTAATTTGTTCTTAATCAGTGTTTAAGTGAAGAGATTTATGTGTAATCACAATATAAGCTCAATCTAATCTAACTGTTAATATTTGATGTACACAGTTTTGACGTCACACTTGTCATGAAGAACACCTTCTCACTCACCAGCTCATTATCAAGAGCTTCTTATAAACAATGCCAAGTGGTGTCAGGCTCCCGCGAGACAGACTGCTGAACTGATTAGATGAGCTTCTTTCTGCCTGTAATGTTGGAAACACTTCAACCAGTGTCATACTAAGGTTTGGTGCTATGTTAGTTTGTGAGGATTACAGTGTAAAAAGTCCCAAAACACGTGTTGATGGAAAAAGACGGGCTCTAAGTTTACACCATCAATTATTAAAGAACTACAGGAGCCTTACTCTTGACAGAGTGCCATTGTGACCTATTTGGGACCTGTCTCTGAAGAAGTTTATCAATAACAGTTTCTCACCTCTTTTATAGAGAAATAATGGTTAAAAGATAAATCACTAACCCAGCTATAGAATATAGTGTCTTTCAGACAGTTTTCCCTGAACAGTAACACAACCCTAAAACCAATTTTGCAGCTGGAAATGAATGTATATGGGTTTTTAGTAATGATGTATTTTTTGTTGATTGTTTTAAAGGGAACTAATAGCGTCTCCAGATGGTTTAGTGATGACAAAGCTGGGCTTTTTTGACCAGGAAGTCGCAGCATCTCCAGCATGTTTGTGGTGACAAACCCTTGCTAGTATGTTGGCTAATAGCATGTTGGTTGGTGTGTTTTTGTGTAGTATGTGTTTACTTATTTTTCTGTGTGTGTGGGGGTGGTGGTGAGCGGTTGGATGGGACAACTGCATTTTTCCTAGCTGAGAGTTTTTGAAATTTTATGTGATACTTTTTTCTTTTAATCTATACAAATTTAATGTTTAATATTTAATAGTTGCTGTTTTTCAGGGTTCTGGAACAAAGGTTGTAACTGTTACATCATTTTCAAACTGATCCATCAATAGGGAGCAAGTGTTCAATATGAAGAATGATCAAGAAAAATCGAATTGAAAAGTATCAGTATGAGAGACTTTGTCCTCGCTGCAGCCCTGAGGGCTCTGTTTCAAGCCATAAGGGTAGGCGATTGGTTCACGGCAATGCCTAATTTCTGATTCCCTTCAGTCCAGAACAAAGGCGGTTCCTCAGGTTTGCTTTCCGGGGGAAGGCTTTCAAACATTATGTCCTCACTTTTAGTCTTTCCCTGTCACTCCAAACGTTCACAAAATGCACTTATTCCTATGTGGAGGAATGGCATTCGGCTGTTAAACTACGTGGACGACTGGCTGGTGTGTGCACCTGGCACAGGGCCACATGGACACTGTGTTGACTTCCCTAGGGTTGCATCTCAATGCAGAAAAGAGCTATCTGGTCCCAGTCAGATCAGTCGAGTTCTCATTCTGGACTCGGCCACCATCACAGCCTGCTTTACTCAGAAGAGAATCTATGCACAGCATGTCAGGACCCCTGAGTCTTTTACTGGCCTGTATGCATTCTCTCCACTTCCTCCCCTCTGGTTTTCCTCAGGAGAGTGAGGCTACTGTGTGCCAAGCTACTCTTGGTGGCACCAAATTGGCCACAGAGGCAAAAGATGGCAGAGATCCACCCGTGGCGGCTTCCAGTCCAATGGGATATGCTGCCCCAGGTTCAGGGCAGGATTTGGCACCTGGAGCCCCAGTCTCTGAGGCTTCATGTATGGCACTTAAATGACAGCATTTGCACTCACTTGGCCTTGACAAGGAGGTGGTAGACACCTTGTAGGCCTCGCGGACCTCCTCCACTTGACTGCAATACAGTGTCAAGTGGACAGTGTTTAACAACTAGAGTCGTGCTAGTCGGGAAGATCCCTTGGCTTGCCTCATCTCCATAATTCTCTCCTTCCTCCAGCACCTCTTTGCCCTTGGTCTGCGGTTTGTGAGAAGTATAGGTGCTCTGTGTGTGTGTTTGTGGAAGGAGACAAAATGGTTCGCCTTCTACCAAACTTTGTTTTTCCGACTTTGGCCAGGCCTTTGTCTCAAGGCAAAGTCATTTTTCTGCAGAGGCTAAGAGACTTCACAACTTGTGTCTCTATGTCGACCGCACAAAGTCCTTAAATTTACATTAGGGCATTTACATACATTCATACACTGATGGTTGTGGCTGCCATGCAAGGTGCCGACCAGCACATCAGAAGTAGTTTGGAGTTCAGTATGTTTGACGTGCACATTGGGTAGGTCTATTTCAAAGCAGTTTCTGGCCCATTGGTTAGTGGATCTAATTGCCCTGGCTTATGTACGTGCAGGAGTGGATCCCCCTTTGAGGATTGGTGGATGGCTGCACTGTGGGCGCTGTTTCAGAGTAAATCCTGGGAAGAATTGTGTAATGCCGCTGGTTGGACATACTTTCATTGGGTTTTATCGCCTGAACCAGGCTTCATCCGAGGTCCCCTCAGCTGTTTCTGGGGTGGTAGGAGATGATTGAGTTTTTCGTTTGTTGCCCTGTCTAGGCCCTTTTTTGTTAATACATTCTAGTTGGCCAGCATGGGCTCATGCTCCAGGATGTATTTTTCTTTCGCCATTTACCTGGAGTCTCATTTGCTAACCTTTTGGTGTACGGTTGTCACATGGCTACAAGTTCACCGAAATGAAATTAAGCAAATGTTTACGTATGCAAACATGGTTTCATGAATGAAAGTGGACCCGTAACCCCTTGTTGTCACTCAGCAGTGAGGGTTGGGTTGGCCAAATAACACAAAATTAGTAGTTGTTATTATTAGTAAAAATTACAAATATTGTATACCTTAGTTTACTTACCATAATCTTTATTTATTCCATGACTCATTTCAGTAACTTTTGGGTGATTGTATATGTTATATTGGCAGGGTTATAGTTTCCCATTGATATTTTTTTTATTATGTAAAGATGAAACTGTAATTTGTGGTTGGAAATGACTCTAAACCAGCAGTTTGCCCCTAGGGTTCTGATGCATGACTTTGTTGTGCCTTTCAAAGAGTTTGTGACGGAAATAAGTTGAGAAACCAAAGAATATAAAGGAGAGGGTAAACTAGTAAACACCTTATATACTGCTTGCTTGCCCATTGATTAATCCTAATTGACTTTATCAGAGAGGAAGGGAGGAAGGTCAAGGAATCATTTGCCCATCAAAAACTTAGCATGTGCAGTACAGCGACCCTGCTTAATTGTTAATGGACCACAGGGAGGCAGAGCGCTGTAAAGGTGCAGAGTTTCACTCCTGCAACACCAGTTAGAACAAGTACTAAAGCCTATTAGAGGTTTGGGTATAATGTGAGAAACATTTGGTCCACAGAGTTACATTGACACTATGTGATACAACTCTCATCAGGCTACATAAATCAGATGTGCAGGTCAACAAGTTAGCTCTGAGGCTGCACAGTAGAGTGCATATGTTCACTTAATTCATCTTCTAATAAAATAGGATGAATTTGACTAATCTCTATTCTACGGAAGCGTATTGCTGCCACACCAGAAAAAAAAACATCACCTTTATAATGTGAATATTTTTTTGGTTGAATGTGATAAGTCATACGTTCTTACAATATAAACTATCACGTTATAATGTGAAACTTATCAAGTTCGTACAATAACATTTTCACGTTATAACATGATAGTGTTTTTTCTTGTGTGGCAGCAATGCGCTTTTGTACTATCCTAACTGGTTGCAGCTCAAAACATATTGAAGTGTAGCTGTGTATGATGATGACATGCCACTTGTAGTCATGTCGAAGTGTTTCTGTTTGGACTGTGGGTGCTGCTGAAGTCAGTGCGCTGTGTAACTAAGCACCTTGTATCACAGGTTTGTGCTCCCTGCTCCCACTGTTGTCCCCAGGCCACACCCACCTGCCCTCAGAGATGCTGTGGCCAGACTGATACATGAGCTGCTGACATGGTGGCTTGGTTTGCACATTTCCCTCTCTCCCCTGGGATATCTTGCCCAGCAACACCACTCATGCTCCTCATATCTCATTTGTGTTTGTGCACCTTGTGACTGTCAGCAAACCAAAGCGTCTGATGTAAGCTGTTTTTTTTTTTTTTTCATCTGCTTTTGACACACAATGTTTATACGCACCTTTCAGCCTGTGCCATGGCAGCTGGTGTCAGCATCCTGAGTGACTTGCCTTACTCCATGAGTGGAGCCCGCAGTGGAGAGATCAGCAGAGAGATGGAGACAGGTAAGAGGGCTCCACAACACAAAAGCAACACAAGAAAAACTGCTGGATTTATTTATGTATGTTTTGCAAAGCAACAGAACAGGGTTCTAGACTCATTGATTGAAGATTAATTTCTTTCATGTATCATGTTGAAATTAGAGATGAATTTGAAATCAGACGAGATATTAAATGTGGGCTCACAGGCCAGCAAAAATAATGTATTATCTTCTAACAATATTTGTATTGAGACCAAACTTTCGGGCCAGACAAACAAAGGCGATTCATTTGTTATGAGAGAATGCTATTTTTGTAGCTGGACATCAGGATTACTATAAGTTGTAAGTATAAGTATAAGGTCTACTCCATGGATAAAGTGTAGTTCAGGGGTCAGTGATCTATTTTTCTGACAAGGATTGTTGCTGATGGTTTATAGAAACACCCATCCACTCCATTTCTATTGATAAAACATAGATACATTTTAAAAACAATATTGTTGATGGTGGTGGTTATTAGTGTTTTTTGTGGATGAGAAATATGACATCAAAGATATGGCCTATAATATGGCCAGGGAACATAGTCATGTCTCTTAAAAGACATAGACATGTCAGTATTTGCTACTCTGATAGACATTAATGTAGCAAGTTATTTTGTCAGTGATTAAATGTGTTAATGCTGCACTCTGAGCCATCTTGAAAATATATAGACATAGATTTGATGTGGAAACTGGAAAAATGAAGCACAATACATTTAGTTGACAGCTGTTCTATTTTTAATTATTGACTAAATATAAAGAAAGTGGATCTGGTCATACTTGCCTCTATATTATACTACTACTACCAACCTTCCATAAACCCCCACAACAATTACAGTAGTTGCTAATCCAGAAGTACAAATGAAATACAAATGATTAATACAATTGTTTATAACGTGAAATAAATTAAGAATGTCTTAGACGTCAGTATGCATGCCTGAGCTGATAATGCTGTGTTGGTGTTGTTCCTGGCAGATCATGATTAATGTTGCTCTAGGACCATTGAAAATGACCATGATCATGTTTTTTTCGAGAAAAAGAATAACACACATGTGGGTGAATGTACTTGTTTATGTCATGAAGAATCTATTTTAACCCAAACCATCTTTTCCTGAAGTGAAAGAGAATTGAAATGTCTGAGAAAAAATATATATGTGAACTTTATGTGAAAATAATAATTAAACAGTATAATAATATTTTCCAATTGGGATACAAAGCCCTGTCTTATGGGTGGGAGTCTTGTACCCAACCCATGAAATCCCAGCTTGCTTGTTGTTTTCTTGCAATTGGAGATGATGATATCAGAAAGAGCCCATTACACAATCAGCACTTTTATACACAGCCTATAGGTTGCATGTTGTTAGCCATTTGTTGGGACATGTGTACACCTTCACAAAATATATTCAGTTATGAATTCTTGCCTGTCTATTGAAAATGTTCTGGTCTTAATTTCAGAAGAAAAGTTGTGTTCCTTTGTGTTTGATGATAATAATAATGATAATACAGTTCAGTGCTAACAAGTAATAAAGAGGACTGCTGAATGTGGCTGATGTGATCTCATTCTTTCTGTTGCTGCAGCCCGCTCTCATCTTTGCTGTGTGTATCTGCTTGCGGCTCCCACACACTGACAGTTAACCAGCAGGATCAGTTCACCTTTTGGCCTCAGTCTGATGCTGGACTGGCTAATGAATTGTTGAGCAGGGCTGCAAGCACAATGTCTGTATTACAAGTACATAACTGTCTTGTCTTAAACTAGTGGATACACGTTTTCCCATTGTTCATATTCATATTCAGGTATACAGAAATGCATTCTTCATAAAAAGCTTAATTACTATTGTTAGCAGAAGCAGGCAGTAGTAATGTAAGTTTGAAATATATGTGCTCCAAGTCTATAACATGATTCAGCTGATTCCAGCTTCAAATATGAGGATTTTCTCACTTTTCTTAGTTGTATTTCATTATTAACTAGGTCCTGGCAATATATCAACATTATATTGTTGTCGAGGTATGAGACTTTACATCATCGCTGCTTTTGGATATTGTTTAATTGTGATGAGTCATAAATGTTCCTGGTTTTAAGGGTTACATTACCATAAAGTGAGGTAATTTTCTAAACTTACCAGACTGATTTAGTTTTTTTAATACTTACTTGCTAGTTATGAAACCATAATTTGAAATAATTTGATATCGGGTCAGTATTTGACGGCCTGACAATGAGACAAAAAAAATCAACTTTCTTCAGAATAGATAGAAGAGTTTACCTG
>OMLP01024709.1:8676-20709 GCA_900302685.1 Spondyliosoma cantharus | reverse complement strand
CAATTCCTTTCCATTCTGTTTTGTCTCTATAAGCAACGTTATCTGCTTTCTTTGTTAGGAGGTTTTATAAAATTGCCACCCACAAAAAACCCATGTTTGCATCACAGACTCACCTGCTAACACAAGGAAGGTGATAGGCCAATGTTGCAATAGCATATGCAGAAAGAAAGAGCCATATGAAAGTATATACTTTGTTTCAACAAAGTAAAAAAACCTATTAAGGAACAGCTTGGACGCAGGTACTTTTTTCTTAATGCAGCTGTATTATCCAGGAAAATATTAGTTAATGCTATGTATCGGATCGGGACTCGGTACCGGCAGATACTAAATATTAAAGCCTGATTGGGACATCCCTAATATTAACATAACTCCCACTGTTATTTAATCATATGTCACATCCCTGTGTATAGAAACTACTCGTCTACTGCTGATTTAATCAAATCATGAAAAGGTTTGATTGTCAACACTTGAACACGGTATGTTCAGCGACACACCACCAGATGTACGGCCTTGTAAGCAGGGGAGTACAGCATTTTCCTCTTTTATTTACAAGCTGTCTGCCTCAGATCTGTTCTGTGAGTCTGTGTGCGCAACATTCGCCCCCATGTACCTCCCACTGACGACTTTGGTTGCCATGGTGACACTTCAGATGCTGCTGATGAACTGACCGGTTGTATTTGCCTCTCTTTGCCAACGGCTGATTGTGTGATAATTTACTGAGGACAGAGAACTGCTAAGCCGATAGTCTGTGTTGGTACACTGATACTCTCAGTGCAGGCAGCACCACAACCGGCATTTTAAGATGCCACTGCACCAAGGACGCCACTCCATAACTGGTGAGATGACTGGCACCGTGAGGCAGCACGAGCGCAGGCACTCGGCCTCGGACATCCTGCTGAAGGTCTTGCAGCGCAGACGGAGCTCTGCCCTGGAGATCCTGTCCTCCTCCTCCCACAGAGTCATTGTGGCCATCAGCATGAACCAGCCGGAGCCTCCCACTGAACGCAAGACCAGGAGATGTAACCACTGAAGACAGTGCTAGTGTTTTGTAATTAGGGGCTTGATGATAACTTCAGCTGTGCTAAGCACTGATGAGTATAGTCAAATTGTTTCTTTTTTTGTTTTTTCTCTGCAGCCAATACTAGGGTTCCTACGGCAAAGTACACCAAGATGGGGGAGACCTTGAGGCATGTCATCCCGGGCCACATGCAGTGCTCCATGGCCTGTGGAGGGAGAGCCTGTAAATATGAGAACCCCTCTCGCTGGAGTGATGAGGAGCAAGCCGTAAAGGGACTCTATTCATCCTGGTACGTCAGTCTGTCTTTCCACCACATCTCATTCAGCCCTCAGTTGTCATGTACTTTTCCTCTTTGTGCTGTTCGGTCAGACGGGTCATTGATGTTCACATTAGTAGTTACATGAAAAGTCAATACATTTGTCCTGGTTTTTGATTTGCACTTTGGTCTGTTTTTAAAATGTAATCACTAAACAAGTGAGATGCTTAGTTTCAGTGTGTTTCAGTGTCCTCAGATCTTTTTTTCTTCCTTTCTTTCTTTCTTTGGTATCTTGAGCTCTTTAAAGTTGTGTTTAACTTGCTAAACTTTCCCAATTAGACATTTCTTTTTGATTTTGTTGTATGTACTACAACTCCCCCTAACTTGTCATATTCTCCATTTACAGGATTACTGACAAGTTGCTAGCTATGGCAAGGCCTTCTACTGAAATCATAGGGAAATATAATATAATTGAACAATTCCAAAGGTACAGTAGTCTCCATCTTCACACCTCCATCTAAATGTTTTTCTTGATTTATTTAAACTTTTCTTAACATTTGATTAACATTGAATGGAAGTTGGTTGTTGAACGATTTGCTCCACATGCAGTGGTGTAATATACAATAGGGTTGAAAAGTCTGAAGGCACTAGTCAAAATATCTCTATTTAGCATTTTGTTTTGAATGCAATGCAAGTTGAATCTTTAAAAATTGAACGGATGTCAGAATGTCTTATTTGATATGTCCCCCTTTTTGTTTTTGTGACAGCATTCACTCCACATGTTTGTGCAAACCTACTGACTCATGTATCCCAGCATGATTTGACAGTGTACCAAGAATCTTGGGATGTCACAGAATGCTTGTTTTCAACCCACTGAAAATAAATGTTCACTGGATTTGATGTCAGGTGACTGTCTATGACAGTCAGGACTCTGTGATCGTCTTTGGTGTTCAAGTTAGTGAGTTCTGTCAAAGCTGAGGTCTGTGTGGGATCAGCACAAGAAGTTGTAGAACACTGTCAAATCAGGCTAAGATAACATGAGTTGTTGTGGAGTCAGTGCCAGCTCAAGTGCATGCTGACATTAAAGATACATTTTGTAAAATCTGGCCATAATTATAAAGTTTAAAACATGTTCACGATGCCTGTATATTGCATTGCGGAGGTATTCACTGCCAACCGGCCCGAAGCAGCCAGTACGCCCATCCCTTCTGTACAGTCCCTTCTGTAATACATTCTGTAATAACACAAGAAACATTCAGACCTGCTGGAAAGGGCTTTTGTGCCAGTTTTACTCAAATGTGGGTTATAATGGTTGTTTAGTATGCCTGCTTACACAGACCTGTGTTCCACTAATAGAATGAGCTGTTCTCAGAATGTATACCTGCAAAAGCTTTATTATCACTTATTGTGTAACTGAACAATGGTGAATATATGGGTAAATAGATACTTTAATGGTAGTAATTATTTTGGTATTTACATTTTTAACAACTTGCAATTATGAATTTGTAAAGAAACAAATGAAATATATAAGATAAATGGAAAAAAAAGGGTTTGAACGAAAGATAGAGCAGGGGGAAAAACTGCCCCCCATCTTTGTCAAATACTGAAATGTTCTGAAATTCTCATAACATTTTTAAAGATTCAACTTTCCACTTAAACTTTAAGGCTGATATTGATATTTGTAATGAATAATCGTATTACATTCACAACAAATGCAAAATAGAAGTATTTTATTTAGTGGTCTCAGACTTTTTGATCCTACCTATGTGATGTGTTGATTTGTTTTGGACTACTGCGTGTATTGTTCTGTACACTGACATGGACCTGTTGCTGTGCTCAGATGTGGTTTGAAGACGGTCATCAACCTTCAGCGGCCAGGAGAACATGCCAGCTGTGGAAACCCACTGGAGCAGGAGAGCGGTTTCACTTATCGGCCGGAAGCTTTCATGGAGGCAGGCAGTGAGTTTCTTTCGTTTCTCCGCTTTCTCAATCCCACACATAACTTGATCTGTGTTTAAACTTATCAGAGGTCAGATAAACACTACCATAGATAGACACACTTCCTGTATAATCATATGAGTTGAAATCAGTGTCTTAAGGGGCAGGGCCAATAAATGATGGTTTAGATTTAATGTCAGCCTCCACTATCACAGGGGACAGACCCTCAGAGTTCCACGGGATGCTTATTGAGAAAGCACAGGCTCAAAACACCAGAGACCTTGCACAAAATTCAAAAGTGGTTGAAATTTAAGTTTTTTTTATGGCAGTCAACCATGGGTGGGGCAAATTGGCTCACTTGTGCCACCTAAAACACAGACCCTACTACTGCGTGCACGTTGAAGCGTGCAAGGACCCTTTCATCACTGCAGCATGGCCTCTTAACCTCTTCTGAGTGATTCTGATAGATAACAGCTGGTGACTTTTCTGGGCCCATTTTAACAGGGCTTGTTTGATACATCCATTGACTCAGCCACAAACACTAGTCTAAAGAGCTCAGTATTGATCTGAAAGAGCACATTATTGATTTCAACAAGTCGGGAAAGTCACTTGGGGCCAGTTCAAAGCAGTTACAGGTCCCAAGATCAACTATACAATCAACTGTTTGTAAGTATAAAGTGCATGGCACAGTTGTTCCACTGCCACGATCAGGAGTCAGGAAGAAAACACAAACTTATCATCTGCTGCTGAGAGAAAATTGGTCAGGATGGACTAGAGTCAACCAAAAGCCACTCAAAAGCAAGTTTGCAATGAATTACAAGCTACTAGAAGACAGGTGTCAGTGTCAACAGTCAAGCGTGTTTTGCGTCAACCTGGGCTGAGCGGCTGCCGTGCAAGAAAGTAACCCTTGCTCCTGACACGGCACATTAAAGCTTGACTGAAGTTTGCTACTGATCCGGTCATTGCTAGTTTTAGGCCGAGGCAGTTGTCATTTTAACGGCCAACGTCCATGTTGTATAAATAGCAAATGTACTTGCACTACCTGTGCGCCCCATTGACCAAAAAAACGCTGGTCTAAAGTTAAAGGTGCAGTATTTTTCCTGCTATTTAAAGCGCTCATCATTCAGACAGTAAACAGGCGGGTTCATAACAAATGTACACTGATTTAAGAGAGGCTGCTTAAGTAATTTTAAACGTTTCCATGACCGGAATTGTCACTGTAACAAATATGTAACACATTTAAGTAAGCTATGTTTGCCTTACTTTGCGCCCAGATTGTTTGCTGTTTAACTAGTAAAATTGACTTGGACATGCCCTAAACGTATTTGCGCCGTGCACTTTAGACCAAGTGCTGATCGTTTAAATAGGGCCCTTTTTTTTCACAATATGAAAAATCAAATGTCTATATTTCCACAAGTCTGATTTCAAATGTTACCAAAAGGGAGACCAACATTCTCTTGATATTACATACTACGTTTCTTCAATTTGTGTTCAGATCGATCAACAGCGTGTCCACAGTGAAATTAAGTATTAAAGTATTATGTTTTGCACATTTGTTTATTTCATTCAATTTTTAAACTTTTGCTTGAAAATACACTAGCAGAAACTAGTAGAATGATGAATGATTGTTTTTGGATGATTGTTTACTGAGGCTTGACGGGGCAGGCTTATTTTCATGAGACTTCACACCATTATAATCCCCAGGACACTTGTATAACAGGGGAGGGGGACTCCTCTGTTATACAAGTGTCCTGTGAGTGTAGGAAAACACTGACCCTTTGTGGTCAGACAGAAACAGAAGTCATTTGTACCACAAAGAAAACTGTGGTCTCTATCGCGTTGACAGTGATATACTGAGTGACTCTGTCATATGGACCGCTGCAGTTTGAATGTGCATGAGTAGATTTACATATACACTAATTTGCTGTATGAAATGACTGTATTCTCACCAGGGAAGCAAAATAATTGGAATTTTTTAGGTCAAAACTATCCTTGGGAAACCAGAACAACTGCACAAAGGTGTGAGGGCCACCTCAATGATGCTTGCAGCTTTAATTTGATATTGAATTTTTATCTGGTGGGCTCAGGGAAAATATAGAGTAATAACTGTGTGAACGGCATTCTAAAAGCTGTAATGAAGCAACATCATCTGTTTTTGCTTGCTCTTATTAACCAGGCCCAGAGAAATATGACAACAACTCAAGTTTTCAGTAACACAATAATATGACTCACTAACAAGCTAATGTTAAGTCAAAAAACTGTAACACTTAGTGACATGCATGGACTAGCTTTCTTTCTCTAAACAGTACACAGTAATAACTTGTTTAGTAAATTAGGGTTGAGATGAATTTGTATACATAAATGAGAGCATTACCTTGATTTGATCCTTTTTGAAGCTATATAACACACCACTTGCTCCATTAAAACCATTATTTTATTAAGTGTTGTTTCAACTTCTTATGATACAGGGGCTTCTGTTAACATTGATGATTACTTTCAGATTGGATGCTACTGGTGATGTCTTTCAGTGGTAATGGCCACTCAAAATGAAGAAGTGACCTAATTTGTACCCAAATCATGGATGGATTTTCTATTAATAATAAGTGGTGCAACCCATCCCTTGATAAAGAATAGAACCCTTCCACATTTGTACCAGATGACTGCATGACTAGATAGCAGTGGTAGAAAAGTAATCTCTGAGGAACACTTTTAATCTGTACTTCAGCATTCTGCATGAGAATGCAAAAACATTGTTAGGCTGAGGTAAACTCTTGTTTGTGTTATTCCTACATCCGGAACATAATATGGTCCCCAGTAACCAAGTAATTACCAAGGGATTCCACATACATTATGTCTTTGTTGGCTGGCGGTCTTGATTTCTCCTCCTAACAAGCTCACCTGGGATCTTTCCCCACATCGCTTCATCAAAACATCAGCTGCTCTGTGAAAAGGAACATAACTCATTTGACAGTCGGTAATCACACTAGGTCTAGGGCGGTTGTGGCTCAGGGGTAGAGCCAGGGTCTTGTTATTGGCCTGTATGTCGAGGTGTCCTTGGGCAAGATACTTAATGTGCTGATGTGCTGGTCGGCACCTCGCATGGCGGTATTAGTGTATGAATGTATGTATGAATTACTGTAAGTCGCTTTGGACAAAAGCCTCTGCTAAAAGGTAAATGTCATGCATGTCCTTCACACTGCAGTCAGTGAACAAACAACTGTCTGAAACCCCATTCAGACATGCACCTCTTTAAATAAATGTGAAGGCAATTTAACAAGTCTGCCCTACATCTGAAAAGGAACCTGAGTCACTCTTAAGTAAAGGTCATGATGGCAGTCTAACTAGGTCAGACCTGTAATATTTCCACATAATTCTGTTGTTTTAAAGTATATTGAGGACTGAAACGGCAAAAAAAATCATGAAGTAATAAATAATTGGCTCAAAAAATGCATTAATGTGCCATTAAGTACAATAAAGTTGACATAAACAAATAATTTTGGCATTAATGATTTATAAAATGATATAGATATATAAAACTGATATTTGTCTTAATTTGCTTCTGTATTTATTTACATTTGCATTACATACTTTTTCATTTGATTTTCCATTTTGTGTATTACTGCATTACTTTTTATGTTTATCTATTCATTTCTGTATTTATTTCTGTACTATTTTCAATTTGCATTTTCCCCCTATTTCCATTTTCTATTTAGTATTGTTTTAAATTTTAGGGCATATCTGGTTCATTATGCAAATGAGGGTCTTTCATTCAAAGCCGATTACAGCACAGTAGGGTGGGACAAGGTGCAACAGACTTCAATAGGAGAGTAAAATGACTTGACAGTGATGTCAATTTCTTTTACATTTAATAAATGAATGAATACCGAATTTACTTTGAATATTATTTCTGTTGCATTTTGTGGCCTCATATTTTATTTATTCAGCAATTTTATGATGAATTATATTTTTACAGTTTTAGTCCTCCATAAAACATCTCTTTAATACATTTATTTTCTTTATTCTGTGCACAAAGAAAATAATGTATTTAATAAAGCATGAAATACTGGGAAAGAACATATTATTTAGGGTCTTCTTATATCAGTTTGATAAAACAATTTGTCCCCTAGTGCTGCAATAAGATATGAGAATATACCCTCATACAGCCACAGTAATTATCTGACAAACCATCTCTCAATATTTGTTATTTTTCATCAGTCAATGATGCAGTGTGTGAGAGAACTGAAACACTTACTTACTCACTTACTGCCACCACTGACAGTTCAATTGGAGATTTGGGTGTGTTAAGCTAGTAGCTGTAATGTGAACCTGTAAATCTTTCTGTAAATGTGTCATGTCTGAATGAAGCTGTGATAAACAGCTGACAGGCCTGTGTGATAGATGTTAAATAGTTCTACATTCTCCTGGCTTTGTGCATTTCAGTTTATTACTACAATTTTGGGTGGAAGGATTATGGTGTGGCATCTCTGACTACAATCCTTGACATGGTGAAAGTTATGTCCTTTGCTGTCCAAGAGGGGAAACTGGCTGTCCACTGCCATGCTGGTCTTGGAAGAACAGGTTTGTAATGACAGTATTTTGGAAGTGCTTTAATCCTCATTTATGACTGCAAATGACACGTTTGTATTTTTAAAAAATTTCCATCATGTAGGTGTGTTGTTGGCTTGTTACTTGGTTTTCACGTCCCGGATGAGCGCTGACCAAGCCATCCTGTTTGTGCGAGCTAAGAGACCCAGCTCCATCCAGACCAGAGGCCAACTCCTGTGTGTCCGGGAGTTCGCCCAGTTCCTAGTTCCTCTCCGAAGCATCTTCGCTTGTGCAGAACCTAAAGCAGGGGCTGTCACCTTGTCCCAGTACCTCACCCGGCAGCGCCACCTGCTGCACGGCTACGAGGCTCGACAGATGAAGAATGTGCCAAAGATTGTCCAGCTGGTGTGCAGGCTCCTCGTTGCCATCGCTGCCAACAGACAGGTTGTGATCGAGGAGGAGTGGCTTGAAATCCCCGACCTCACAGCTGAGTTGGAGAAGACCATATCACAGCAGGCTCTTCAACAGCTCGGGAAAGAGATGCGAGGGAAGGGGATTCCTGTTGCAGCATGTTCATCTCACCCTCTCAGCCCACCCGCTCTGCAGTGTGGACCTGCTCATGATCAGCCTCTGGCCACTGACAATGAGCAGAATGTACAAAGCCCTCTGAGATCCTCTCTGCCCAAGAACAGGCGCCTCAGTTACAGTGATTCTGACCTTCTCAAACTTGGTCCACAGTGGCACCATTTAGGATATCTGAAGAGCAACAAACCAATCAGCTGCCAGATCAAACATTCCTTGTCTCACAGCAGCCTTACAGACTGTAACTCTACCACATTCTGTGATCTCTCTCCTCAGGACAATATCAGCAGCATTCAGGACCCCACTACAGAAACAAAGCCAGACATAGCATCCTACTTTCTAAAGAAGCGGCTACAGAAAGGCTTTCAGAGTTTGTCTTTAGATCTGCCTGAGCAGGGAAGACAGTTCCACTATTGCACCACACTTCCAGCCTTATCAACCAAGAGCCAACTGGTGACCAGTGAGGAGCAGCCAGATGTGGATATGCCAGTGTGTAGAACTGGCAGAAGGGATGTTCCCCTCATTGCTCTCCACTCTGAGCTTTCCCCAGAGAGCAGAAGCCTGTTAGTGGCCAAAGCTTTGGCCATGGAGCTGACAGACAAGGACCTCGCTTTCAAGGTGTCACTTTGGCAGGTAGGGTGCCCATAAAATACTTTCAAATATGTATATGTATATGTGTTTTTATACGTCAGATTTCATGGATTATCTGTTACAGAACACTGGTCCCTCAGATAGTTGGTGAGTTTACAGGCACCCACTTTTTCCAATATGCATCTAGCAGCAGATTTATTATTATTTTATATTTTTTAATGAGAGGAAGTGGGGAGGAGTGGAGAGCGCTATGGACGCTTCATATGAAGTCAATTAACATTAAATTAACAAGCCTGTTAAAGCACATAAGCAGAAACGGGAGGACTTCCCATAACTCCAACAAATGTTCTATTAGTTTGTGCTGTCACACATTGTCAGTAAAACACGGTAACAAAGAGGACTCCGTCTGATAATGTTGAAAATAAAGTTGTATTTTTTCTAGCAATGAAACTGCATGTTTCACACAGGCGGTGTGGCAGACATGGGTGCATGATTCCCGAACGGAAATGTTACATGGAGGAGGACCCGCTCTTTCTGTAGATTTAAAAGGCTCAGTCTAAGATAACAAAAACAATTATTAGTTTCAAGTGATAATACATTAATAAAAACATAAATGGAATATAATACATATAATTATGTCAGTAGAGCCTCCTAAATCCTATGCTCTGGTTATATATCACAATGAATATTTAACCTGTGTCTGACAGCCAAAACCCCAATATTTTCCAGTTTGACACATCCAGCAGTGTCAGGTACTCCATATCTGAAAAGTGTTCAAGTTATTGAGTGGGGGAAAAATGTGATTATTAAGGTGCTGCATGTAAATACAGACTTTACAGTAACCAGGTCACTACAGTGTCTGTTAATACATTGTCTGGTTTGCTGTATGACAATGTATTGTGTTCATGTAAATATACTCTGTGATAAAGCTTGATACATTATTTATCAGTTTTTCAGTATTTCAGGAACCTGTGGCACAGAGTATAAGATACAGTAGAACTTTTATTATAGTCATCACCATACTTTTGATAATCTTTTGAAAATGTGACCTTATCACCAAGCTGTAATTCTGGTTAATCAGCATCTTGTTATTGTGCTGGATTGAACCCATGAACACAGGAGGCCCTCATTCCCTCCATGTGACTAGCAATTTATCACTTCCTCCAAGGTAACAAAATAGCTCGCTCATTTCATTTATGAGCCATATGGCTCTTGCACAGTTCTATTTTATCCACAGTTATATAAAGTATGACAAACATAAGTTAACACTATACAACCTAAATTGAGAGATCCTGTTTAGTCTCCCAGTGTTGTAGAAAGATTTTTGAAAATCCCAACAACATAAACCTTTAGAGACTGCATAACAGACCATCACATTTTAAGTCCTTTGTTCTTATTTTATTGTAACGTGCAGACAGAGCTGAACTCCAGAGAGGGAGCGTGGGAGAGGCTTTGTATGGAGAGAGATCCTCTGGTGCTGTCCAGTCTGATGTGGTCGTGGCTGGAGCAGCTCAAGGATCCAGTCATCAGCAGTGAGGATATAAAATCCCTCAGTGAGAAGAACGTCAACCCACAAAATGCCCTTGACTCACTCGAAAAGGTAACTGGATCAACTGTCCTCCACAGCATACCTGTCTGAAGCAAACGGCGATAACAGACACACTACATGCTGTTGAACAACTGTTTGACCGAGTGTCCAGTGACACCGTAAATCTTGATTGTGGCACAGATTATAATCCTGGTTGTTTAGAAAGTATTGCAAATAGTTTTTTTTATCATTCATGTCTCAAATGTCTACAAATTTCTACTACTTTGCAGAAACAGAAAATTATTCAACTGATGAGTTAGAATAAATGACACTGCCCGTTCAGAAGGCAACTTTAAATTGAAAATGTTTTGGAAAAGCTTGAAAAACAAATTTTTGTACCGATTGTTCTACTTTTTTATTTCAAAGCTGTTGACAGAGTTGTATCTCTGTTCATGGTTTTTGCATTGTGGGACAACCCTGTCCATCAACACTAAATTGAAAAAAATAGCAATTTTAGTCTGCATTTTCTTGTACAGATCTGCAAGACACTGGAGACACAGTTAGAATTGCTTTGCAGTTTACAGTTTGAGACGATAACAGATTACTAATGAAAAAGAAAAAACTGATTTTTTTTAATTATTTTTTTCCCCTGGCCCACTGCAGGTCAAAAAAACATATTCTAAGGCCTTACTGTCCCTTTTGTCCAATCGTCATTAATATCACTGTCTTGCATTGAACAGCCACATTGAGAATATAAGTCAGGTAGATACAGAAATTTCACATGGCTATATTTAGCACTGTAAACAGCACTGGTCCAGAGTATTTGATATGGGCTGTTGGTCAGTAGCTAGCATATTTGGCAAGAATAAAATCTAAAAATCTAGAAATCTTGTGAGGGCTTCGCAATAGGGCCTTAAAATTATTAACAATCACAAAATAATCGTCAATATTGCTAGGCTATATGATAATCGTCTATTTGATATCGCCAGATCGTTGTTGTTGTTGATCCCGGATCATCAGAATTAATGTTGCTCCAGGACTATCAACTATGAGAAAGCATCAAAGTCTGCATTTTAAGGGAGCTGTTGTGGCTTTATGGGTTGAGTACAGAATCCCTCACTCTGGAGACGAGGGTTTGTGTCCTATTTGGACCATATTATTGTACTGTTCAATTTTTATCCGTTTCTTTTCAGGTTTCTCCCGCTGATTGGTTAGGTTTAAGTAACAAAAAGACTTGGTTAGGTTTAAGTAACAAAAACACTTGGTTAGATTTAAGTAACAAAAACACTTGGTTAGGTTTAAGTAACAAAAACACTTGGTTAGGTTTAAGTAACAAAAACACTTGGTTAGGTTTAAGTAACAAAAACACTTGCTTAGGTTTAAGTAACAAAAACACTGGGTTAGATTTAAGTAACAAAAACACTGGGTTAGATTTAAGTAACAAAAACACTGGGTTAGATTTAAGTAACAAAAACACTGAGTTAGATTTAAGTAACAAAAACACTGAGTTAGGTTTAAGTAACAAAAACACTGGGTTAGGTTTGGGAAAATATGGTTTAGGTATTTTTGGTATCA
>OMLP01024708.1:0-10056 GCA_900302685.1 Spondyliosoma cantharus | reverse complement strand
ATTTATTTATTGTTTTACTTTTTCATTCTGCAATTAATGACTGATGACTGCAGTTGGAAGGGGTGATATGATCTGTTATTGTGATTTATGTGTGTGTGTGTGCGCGCTTTTGTGAATGTGTAAGTATGTCATCTGAGCATGTTTTCACAGTTAAATCCGGCACGTGCAGCCTCATAAGGAGTTGATTGGCTTCAGTCTTTTTTTCAACTGAGATTTCCTGGTCAAAATTGAGGAGAAAAAAAAGTGTTTCCGCTGTTTTTGAAGTATATTAATAGCGTGTGCTGCGAGTGTTACACCCTGGCCCTGAATACACACACAGACACACACTCACATTGTCCCTCAGTCTTTTTCCTGAATGAATCTGTTATTAGAGCTAGTGGGTAACTGAAGCGCAATCCCATGCGGCTGACGGTTAACTCTATTTGTTATGTTTAATGATTTAGTTTCACTTTGACAGGACATGATGTCATTGTGCAAAAGGAATAAAGAATTGTGGCTTTTTGACTCCTCTTTTCCCCAGTGAACCTTTCATAATGACGTATATACCAATGAACACACCTGCCATTCTTGAACTTCTAACAGTAGGCTTCAACTTGGATCCAAATCTATATGGTTAAGCTCCAAAAAACCCCTCCAGAACCCTGCACTGTATTTACTGTTTGTTGTACCTGAGTCATTTCCAGAGGCCGTCTATCTGTCATCTTTTGCTGCAGTTTTATTCCACATTACCCTGAACCCCACAGAGGGTGAAGTTGTGTAACAGATATTCCACACTGCAATTATACTTCTGGCTTTCAGATATTATTTGTGCCCATTTCTATTTTTAAATTCATTTCAGAACTTTCCTTTTGCTTCACTTGGAAAAGTTGCCTTTCCACGGGTCTACCCTAACAGAAAATAAATTTTGACTATCCTATTACGCATAGAAATTGAATTTAGTTTGCTGCCTTGTGAGTCTCACGCTGCAAATGTGACCCTTTGCCTCTCATGCATGTGAGAGATTGAACTGAGCTTCAGGTCAGCCTGACATACCTGTTAGTTTCCTGTCCTGTCATAGGACATTGTGCATGCTTTTTCTCTTTCACACACATATACCCACAAACATACACAAACCTGGCATGCCCATCAGCTCACAGTAGGAGGACATTGTCAGAAAGGCTAACAGATTTCCGTGCTGTGTTTATTGGCATGTTACAGAGCTGTTAAACACAATTGTGTGGAATACCAAATGTGACCCTGCACAACCTCAGGTGAACTTTTACACCTGAACATACTCGTACTTTCTGCTTTGACCTGTTAGCACACAGAACGTAGATTGTTTTTTTGCAGTGTATGCAACCATTTCATAATGCAGAACACAAACACTGGATCCATCTCCTCTCACCCCTCCTCTTGGGTTTTCTGTCCGCCCCATGCTCCGATCACAACATCTCTACACAGACTTTCCACCGTGAATCAATGCATGGTCATGGTGAGAGACCTTGGACACTGACAACCATGCCTCAGCAGAGAGACAGTCAAAAGGACAGAGGCATGGGAGGGTTTGGTGATGGAAGGATATAGAGTTGGTCAGGGAGAAGAGCTGTCAATGGTTTTGGCAGTGGTCGAAGCAGTGATGCATATGGGACATTGTGACCTCAGACTATTTCTCTCTTTAGATTTGTCAGCACTCCTCAGCACTGCCAGTGCTCCCTCTCTCGCCTTTTGTTGGCCCTGCCGTCTTTGTTTGGATACTGTATGACTGTCTTCTTGTGTTTGTGTGTGTGTGAGTCACAGCTCAGACATGAGACCACAGGAGGGGGAGCCTTGGAGAGGTCTGCAAGGTTAACCAGGGTGACCTGCTAGCAGTAACCCAGAGAACAGCTAGATAGCCAGTGGCTTCTCTCTAGAAGGGTCACATAGTGCAGAACCAGAATGGACATTTACTTTTTCTGTCGACATGTTGGACTAATGTTCTGAGTTCATGTGAGCATGAATTGTAGCCAGAATGTTGAATTGTGACCAGCGGTTGGCTGGGACTGAGTAAGGAGAAGGTTTCCATGGTCAGGACATCATGTCAGCATAAATCCATTCGGCTGGAAGGCATATTGTATGTTCCTGTTTCCTGCGTCTCATTTAGTGTTCACAGGGGTCCAGAAAGTGTCAACATTGCAAAACGGGGCATTTTTGCTTTTTCCTCATGAACAATTGTACTTACTCAAGAACACATTTCTGGCACATTTATCCCATTATTGTCTATCGCTTGAGATCTTGATGCAGATTAAGGATTCCTAAACATGTTCTTTTATTAAAATAACAAATGTAGTTGATTGTGCAGCCTTGGCAGAGGCGTGCTCTCTCTGACTCTTTTCAACTTCTCATTACTTTTGAACTTATTTGTTTCCCATATTTGTCTTGGAACTTCAGCCAGTAAGAGTGTTGCCTCCTGGAGTAGATTTAGATCATAATAAGAAGTTTGTTCATGGACTCTCTGGTTCCTCAGACCTTAGAACAATTTAAACCAGCTACTGACAAGATGTTTGTCTAACATCACAGTTATCCATCTGCGTGGTATGGCATCATACCACTTCTCTGTCTGTTTCGTCCTTTCTTCCTTCTTCCAACATCCAGAGTCAGATATTTATCTGCGACTGCATCCTCTGGTCCCACGTACATGAACTACCAAGTTCATTGGTGTTCTAATCTACCCTGCTGACCTAAACTCTCTCACTCAAAAGTAAAGCAATTTACTTGCACTGTTGCCACTGTGAATTGGAACATGTTTGTTTCTATGTTTTTTGTGGCTTTTATTAGCGGCCGGGGGGGTTACTTACTTATTAGTTTTGCATCACCCAGATTTAGAGCTGACAGGCCATTTTCTTTTCCATTACACACTTATGCCCTTTGAAGTATTTTCAACCTCTTCTGCTATAGTGTAAACATGTAGAAACAGTGGTTGCCACGCCCAATGAATGCCGTTCAATTGTTCAACTTTTTCCTCTCTTGTCATCTGCGAGATGTTATCTGATTATTGTCAGTATTTTTCACTGTGTGATGTGGCAAGTCTATAGCTACCATACACTTGACATCATCTTTGGTTTTGTGTTGCCATGGGGAGCAACAGCAAAGCATTTAAAGTCAAAGCACACACCATTAAGGGGTATTGCATTATGTTTTATTTTACCCACTCACACTAGCAAATACGGTGGTCACTTATACAGTAGGTGCCCACTTCTGTTTGCCCTGTTAGATTTCTAGATACATTCTTTTGTGACACAGCCTTCTCTTAATACCCCAAAAAATCATCTTGTCCTTTGCCAAACTCTGCCAAAATATTTCTTCTCTATTATTAGTCCCGAAATGATTGGCCAGGAATCAAACTTCTGATAGAAACACCTTATGGGAAATAATCGATGGCAGTTTGATAATGCCTTGATTATTCTAGCAATTTATTAAACACATAAACATACAGTACAAGCATTTCTGGGTACATTTTCCTAAATCGGATTAGTGCTTGTATTTTTTTCAGTTTCATATCAATATTATTTGATTACTTTGTTTATTTAGATGGCTGTTGAGACAAGCAGTATGAGGACTTAACTCTGACATGCTAAAAAATAATAATTGATATTCCAGTACGGCTAGAAGACTCCATTAATAAATACTCAATTACTGACTGCAGTTTCTCCTGGGTTTTCCTTACTGTGACCTTATGGTCTTCATGCTGACACACCCAGTTATTGAGTAAGAGCCATTAACAGTGCCATTGCTCAAAAAGAAAAAAAAAAAATTGGTGGTTGAGGAATAGCGCGAGCAGAAGAAGAAATAATGTGTAATAATGTGAAGTATGACTAAACCAAGATGTCCAGCAGGAGAGCATTAGCCTCAGGCAGTGAGCTCAAGGTGCAGACCAGAGTCAAAGTGCTAAACCCAGCAGTTTCCGTGTGTGTGCCTGCTTTACAGCTTAACCCTGTTAAGATCTGCAGCAGACCAGGCAGTGTCAATGGATTTTCTTCCTGCGTGTCGGCTCTTAAAAAAGGCCAAAGACTTATGTGTCAGTGTGCAAAAGTGTTCCGATTTCAAACCCCCCTTTGAAGAGTAATCAAAAGAGGAAGCAGCGTGAGATGAATTTGTAACTATATCTATCCCTCTTTCTCCTTCTTCCTTTCTTTTTCTCTATTTCCCTCTTCTGTCTCTTAGTCTTTTTCTCAGTTTCTGCTGCTCCCGCTCTCTCATCAAAGCTGGGATAACTGGCCTCCATACACATGTCTTTCAGAGGCGCTCGAACATTTGCGTTTGCAATATAGGAGAGGTTGTGCGAGTGCATATGCAAAATTCTCTTTCAATGCGTGTGTGCGGTACACTGAACGTATTACTGTGTAATAGCGCCCAGTCACCAAGCAGAGCAGCTCTCTGACTGACAAACACACACGCACACACACATTCACACAGATTATCTTGGCAGCACCTGCTGTCTGCCCCCTGGACCCTGGACTCCTCTCCTTTCTGTTAACGGGTCTTTTAAATCAGAGCAGCCCCGGTGTAATGGAAAAAAGGCACTGCTCGTACACTTACTGGCTACTGGTTACTGACCTAATGGCTTGTAAATTTTGCTTTTTTGGTGGAGAGAAATATGTGTGACATAATGTGGCTGAAAGTGGTCCTTTAACTAGACTTCAAAACTGAATCAGGTTCAAGATTTAACTGTCTGTAGTCCCTAAAAAATTGTAAAAGGTGTTTAGTTTCCTAGATATGGAATTTCATATTGGTTTTAAACGGGCAATCACAGTCTCACATTTACTTTGCAAAGTTTTTTGAAGTCCTACTATAAAAAGCATGAATCTTAGATACATAATATTACAGCCTATACAGTTATGGACCTTTAATATTTCTAAACGCTGTATCGTAGGCAACTGTACCTGTCTCAGTTTCTTGGAGACATTTCACCTCTCATTCAAGAGGCTTCTTCAGTTCTAACTAACTGGAGGGGAGTTGCAGGCGTTTAAACATGTGGGAGCATCCTTACAGAGTAGTTGGGGCCACTTGAGTGTCTATGAGCAGTTCCTGTGAAAGTAATCAAGGCTCTGCTCTCAAGAGTAAAATAATCCATCTACGTCAAACTGGAACGTCCGTCTTTGATAAGAGGAGGTGGCCTGCGACATTACTTATCATCACCTACAATGCAGTAGAGTACCGTCCCCAGAAATCTTAACAACCATTAACACCTGGGCTCACCTAGCCCTAGCAACCCACATGCTGGTTGGGTCAACAGCCCACAAGTGGCCCTAACAACTCTGAAACTCAGAACTCACGCGTGTCCTTAATGACTCTGTAAGGACAGTCCCACACAGAGTTTAAAAGCCTGCAACTCCCCTCCAGTTAGTTAGAACTGAAGAGGCCTCTTGGACGAGAGGTGAAACGTCTTTAAGAAACTGAAACAAGTCCTTTAATATTATAATATATAATAAAGTTAATCATGGGCATCATGCAGAACAGCATGCACGACTTAATGTGGGATGGACAGTTTCCATTTTTTAAATCAAGGAAAGGTTTATTAAGCATGTTCAGTCTTTTCCAGCAACACCCAGCGCTTTGCACTCACTCTTTCTTATGCAATCCAAGTCCTCTAAATTTGGCACAAAGTAGTTCCCCTTGAGCACTTGGACCATGGGCTGCTCACTGAAAGTCATACAGGGGAGGCCAAGACAGGTGGGTGATTAGTGATCAAGTGATACAGAATTGATTAACGTGTGTCCTTTATTTTTATCTTCCCTCTCCAGTTGGAGCTGCAGTCATGCTGTGTGTTCCTGCCTAATGACAGCCTCCCGTCTCCAAGCACCATCATTTGCGGTGACATTCCCGGCACTGTCCGTAGCTGGTACCACAACCAGGCCTCCATGCCAGGCACTCTGGTCGTCTGCCTGCCACAGATTAGTGTCCTCAGTGCTGGCCACAAGTACATGGAACCGCTGCAGGAGCTCCCCTTTGTGGTCTCCAAGCCCATCTTGGAAGAAGGTAGGTTTTCATACTGTATCTAATGAAATCTCAACTTTAATTAGAATGATTCAAATGCAGGGACAAGAGAACACACCCAGGTACACAGTGAGAACACCCAATGACCTGGTGTCAGAAAGATTGATGCAAAAGTCTAAATGAGAAAACAAAATAGTACACCCTGGAAAACAATGATGGTGATAGGTTCATAGGTTAAAAATGGGAGTCTTGGGTAATAAATTTCAATCGGTGGGAGAAATCTACTTAACTTTATTGCAAATGAATTTGCTTTTATTGATAATTGAAATAAATGGTTTCATGATATTAATAGGCTACATAATGTGAATTCATCATCATTATAGTCTTTTCAACACTGAGCAACCTTTGACCCACTACCACTCATTTACCATGACAAAAGACAAACAAACTTAAGTAGAGCGACTTTGAGAGATAGATCTTGCACATGTGGTGTGCACACCTGGTACAGTTGACATAAGCAACACTCGGGTGAGCAGTGTTTTTCTTGAGAAGAAGAAAAAAGGGGCCACCCTTCTTTTTTTACTCCCCCCTCTTCAATGACATCAGGCATACAGATTTCAGAAACTGAGGAGAAAGGAAAACAACAGCAAAAACTGTGACATCAGCATACTTGTCAATGTTGCCGTTAAAATTAACAACCCATGGCTTTAGTAATTCATTCCTACTCTTTGAAAAGCTCTTCATCTCTCATTTTCAATGCTCCTTCCCACAGTGCATGGGAAATGCGCTCTTCATGGCCCTGTACTAGTGATCAAGTTCCCCTTTTCTTTAAGATGGTTCTACCAGGGTTGGCAAGCTCATTTTACAGTTTTGACTGGAATATTCTAAGGCTTTGTCCAAACTGCAGAATGCATCTTTAAAACAAACTGTCCACACTATTAGTGATCAGTTCGGATTTGTGTTTCTTAGTAACAGCATGGACTAGCCTAGCCACACTGATGTACCTCCATCACTCTGGATTGAAATGATTAATTCGCAAAAGACACTTTGATATCCGATTTGAGCAGCCAAACTCAGAATCGTCTTTCCACCAAAATCCAAATGTGACGCGGATCCAGCTTGCAAAAATTGCATTTCGTGTGTGTGTGTTTTTTTTGTTTTGTTTTTCATCGTTCTTCTCATTTCTCCCACCAGGTGATGCCTTCCCATGGACGGTTAGCCTGAGTCAATTCAGTGTGTACACATTGCTGGGACAGCAGCGAAGCCTGAGCCTTTTGGAGCCTATGGGCTGTACCTCCACACTGGCCGTCACATCCCATAAGCTTCAGAGCTGCTCTGAAGGAAGGAACTCCTTTGTCGTCTGCCTCCATGTTGATCTGCAGCCCATCCACGTCAAGTGCTCCAACCCTCAGGTCAGTCAGACAGTCCCGGATCTCACAAAGTAGTCATCAGATTTGCATGTATATTTATACAAATCATCCCGTTGTAAACTTTGCTGAAATATGAACACACGAACCCTGGCATGAAAATCCGGCCTCTGCATGATTTTCTGATATAGACTGACTTCAATAAATAAACTGCCTCATCTTCTTACCTAGTATAATTTTGAATGAAATGAAAGTGTAAACAAGAGAGTGTTGCCTTGTTTGTTTTGGCCAAACATTGTGAGGTCTGAATGATGGAGAGTGGAGAAATGCAAGACTCATCATCATTGTTTTACAATGTGTATTATATTTTGGTGAGAGCATAATGAATATGGACAGATTGGAAATGGAACATGTTTGTCTCCCAGTTGAGTCCCTATGTTGATTTTCATTGCACTGTTACAGCACTGTAATCACATCTACATGTACCATTACACATGTTTTGTTTTTTCACAATTGAATTAGCTGTATTGAATTAGCTTCCTCTGTAAACACTTAATTGGGGCGACCTTTTGAGTGGTCACACTGTTAAATGTCTTCGACCACAGTGATGAGCTATGGTGATATTGAGGAGAATTGGTACCAGAAACAAATGAAAGGCCTTAATCTGTTAGTGGTAAAAACTTTCCCAGAGATGAGGCAGGCTGGTCGTTTATTGAGGGAAAGTTTATTTTCTTCCTTCTTCTGTCTTCTCCCTTTCAAATGGAGTGCCTGTGTCTGGCATAGCTGGGAAGGCTTATTGAGATTATATGATGAGTCATTATTAATTTATGGGTCCAATGAAAACTTCTCTTCTCTTCTCTTCTCTTCTCTTCTCTTCTCTTCTCTTCTCTTCTCTTCTCTTCTCTTCCCACCTGTTCACCTCCTCTCTCTGTCTTTCCCTGTCTTTCCCTCTTCTCTTTTTCTGTCGATTATAACCTAATACTGTACCATTTCAAGTCATGCAGCAGCGCTTTGAGAAATGCTGCAGGAGTGACCCCACCCTCCCCAGAACAAAAGAGACCTCACACCACTTACTCCTTTTTCTAATTAGCATTGCCATTTGCGATTGTTGAAATGCAAATGGGGGTATCAGATAGCTGTGCTGTCACTGCAGAGTAAGTTAGCCCTATCACAGTTAGTGGAGAACGCTGTGGTGTTTGGGTGGTTGGTAGCATTTGAAAATCAATCATTATTGCACTAATTTTGAGATACTAATGCGTTTAAAGTCAACAAATAAAACCAACAAGTTTGGCCTCTTACCTTCTCTGGGCATTTCAGCAGCATTTTTGTGACGCTAAATCAGATTTTCCATAACATTAGATGGATTACTTCATGGCACAAACAGAGGTATTTTTAGAAACTGGGGTGAAACGGCCAAGCCTATTGAGTGTTTTTAGTCTCTTTCCATTTTTAAACTTTATTTTGTATTTTTACATGTAGCCACACAAAGGATATTTGGTTTTAATGTTTAAAAGCACAAGGACCTTGGTCATTTGTGTAATTCTGAGGTGACTGTACACATGAACAGGCAAGTTTCTGAATGGCTTATTGAGGCTCAGTAAATGATAGGGTGCAACTGCAGCTAAGATAGGAAGTGAGGTAAGTGTCTTTGAAAGGGTGATAAAAACATTAGGAGTAAAATAAGGGATCAGCAGCACTAAAAGAGAGCGAGAGAAAAAGGGACCATGCTATGCAAAGATACAGTTGCATGCTCACACACGTGTTCATACATAATGTGTGCACAAAAATGAAGGAGCAAGCACAGAAAAAATAAGTGTTGATACATGTTACCAACACGTTTGTTTCTTAACGCAGAACACCCAAAGTGAATCGTCACATCTCGGAACACTTAGACGGAAAACCTCACACACTTGTGCCAGTAAAGTCGCTTCTAGTTGAGTCAAGTCCTAGTTACATAGGTTAGAGAGTTGATTTATTGTTTGAATACAGTCAGTCTGTTCAACAGCATCATTACCCTTTTACCTCATCAGGACCACCTTGAAATCAGCAGACACACACACAAACCGTCACTACCGCAGTTTGAGTTGACCTTTGACATCTGTACAGTAATTCAGTTACCACACCTACACACACACACACACACACACACACACACACACACACACACACACACACATCTGTACACATGTACGCTCTCATACACCACACATACTCAACAATGTGTCATGTTTTTGAAGTTTCTATATAAACTTTGCTTAGATAAAGGCACACGAACACTCACCATCTGCATGCTCTCCCATCTTTCATCTGTATGTTTTTATGAATGACCGTAGAAGCCTCTGTTCAGTCTCCAGTTTGTACTACTGCAGCCTAGCAGACCTCCTGATCTGCAGATGACAGGACTTTGGAGAACTGAGCTCTCCAAATGTTCTGCTCACTTCCACAACTCACGAAATGTGGCATGTGTATTGTGAGCTCATGTAATCGTGCAAGTAAGTTTGTGCATGCGGGCGTGTGTGTGTGTGTGTGTCTGTGTGTGTCTGTGTCTGTGTCTGTGTCTGTGTGTGTCTGTGTCTGTGTCTGTGTCTGTGTGTCTGTGTGTGTTTTTGTGTCTGTGTGTCTGTGTGTCTGTGTGTCTCTCTGTCTGTCTGTCTGTCTGTCTGTCCTCAGGTCAGCTGGGACCCGTCTCTCCTCCCGACTGTCTCACCTGCAGGTCTCAGTACAAACTCATCATGGA
>OMLP01024706.1:18786-34230 GCA_900302685.1 Spondyliosoma cantharus | reverse complement strand
ATTCATTATGATGGTGTGTATATGTCCGTGCTCATGCTATCCTGAGCAGCTCGTTGAGATCACTGATGTCCTCGTCGTTGGGAGAGTGTGAGACTGAAGCAGCAGCTGAAAGTCGGTTCATACTGACCTCCAGTGGTTTCACATTTAAACTCCCTGAGGTGATTTTGAATTGCACTCCAGGGTGGGTTAGTACACTATGACATCACCTTTATTACAGATGCAACGTAGCACACGCAACTGCACCCACAGGTAGGGATGTCTGGTCGCAGGTGAAAGTGGCTTGAAACGGCCTGCTGCTGCGTCGTCTGTGTGGTAAGCGAGACAAAAAGGCAACATTAGCAGGTGAAGTCGCTGATCCTGCTTTCATTACGATGATCGAAACTGAAAACTTATTTTCAACCAAACAAAACACAAACAAGAAAAGTGTGTTATCGTCTGGGATAAAACAATATGTGCTGTTACTCGATGAGGAATTAAGACCGAGCTGTGCAGCTACATCATCGGCTGCTGACACCAAAGGAAGGATGCAGAACCTACATCAACTACTGAGTCCAACTCCAATCAGACTGTGGTGCTGTTGGTCCTGTAGTGCTTCTCCAGCTGTACACTCACAGGTCACAGCTCTGTCACGTACAGGAGCAATACGGATCGATTAAGGCAAAAGAGTCCGACTGTGGCCTCGTTGTGGTATTTAAATGAAAACAATTCAAAGGGTTTATAAGTCACGTCTCCTGCAGGTTATTCCTGGAAGACTTTAAATTCACAAAGAGATGAGTTTTGGAACTTCACCTGCAAATAACTTAAATATGTAATATTTCCAAGAATGAGCGCTGCCTCATCGTCTCGTGTAGCTTCTCCTGAGTTGATGTGAAAGTGGCCCACGCCTCAGCCCTCCTCCATCTCTGTCTCTCTCTCTCCTTCTTCTGTGAGATATTATTTTGTTCATGTGCTGTCCTCCTGTTTCTCTTGGCACCTTATTAGCATCACGGCTGTTCTTAAGGAGCACATCTGGACGGAGACTCTTGCAGCGATGGGCGAGTGGCCATGACTTCTGCTAAGTGCTCTATATATAATCCTTGTACTTTTAAAGCTATTAATACTACTGTAGGTTTGATCTATAAATTGTCGTCTTGAACTTTCACTGCCTGTTATGCCTCTTTTTGAAGTCATTTATGAATGTGTACCTTTTCCCTGCCATATGCTCTACTGGTGCTGTTGTGTCTGATTCTCAGCCCGGTCGCAGGGATACAACGTTAGCAGTTAACATTTCTACAAAAACCACAGATACGTCCAAAGTTGACATTCGCACCAAACATGACTCATCACGTTCACCGTATATGCTTATGAGCCAACGTTCACATCCGGAGGTGAAGGTTATGGTAGAGATGTTCTTTTAAATGAGTCGGAGTCACACTTCTGGATTTCTTTGAGGACTCCCAGGGACATTTTCAGCCATTCTGAACAAATTCAACCTAAACAAACTTAACTTGCAACAAAAAGACGCATTCCTTTTCAATATGTCTGTGATTTTGCAGAAATGTTCTTGGCTATGGTTTATTCTGGTGATATGGTTGCTGATTCCACTGAGTTATTCTTTCATTCAGCTCATGATGAGCTCGTTAGATATGAGCAGACTCAGACTGGCAGCGTTCAATGAAAACCTGGGCAGAGCTGACACTATGTTCCCATAGCAGTCCTAGTATGTGACACATATTTAAAGAAATGGAAAAACCTAATCGCCGCTCTCGCCCTCGTCCACTCTTTCTGTTCATCTTTAATGGGAAATTTGAGATAGTAGTGAGTACAGAGCTTAGTCTGTCACATCACATGATGCACTGCAACTAATGCGGCCAACAAATGGGCATATCACAGATCCCAGTTTTGTGAACGATCCCTCCTCGGAAACAGGTGGCAGCCGCTGTAAGACCAGATGTCCCAGTGCAGACATGGTAAAACAGGGTCTGTCGCAATACAGTGGTGAACAATGTGCGATGAAGACCGAAGGTGGTCCGGCTTGTGTTTAAACCCAACAATTGGGGAAGTCTGGCAAAGGGGAGATGGGATGTGGAGACTGACTCAGTTGTGCCCATGCACTCCCCCAGGGTAAATGACCACACCTTAAAAAATGATCCCCTGCCTTGAATATGAGGAAGTGGATTCTTTTCAACAATGAGGAAGTCATCTCAAACATCCCTCTGAGCTGCCGTAACCGACGACACATAACACTTCATATCCATTGGTTCCTTTGTTCAGACATCTCTGCCTGTTAATACCATGCTACAAAAGCTGCTGCAGCCATTTGCTCGCACTGTATAAATAGACAGTAAGCATCACCGGCGCGAAGGAAGTCAGGTTGTGGACCAGTGCCAACCTCTGCTGAAAGCTGTCGACAGATGGCATTGGATCAAACCATAACTGAGCCTCACAGTAACAAAATTAGCTTCAGCCATCTTTCCTCGTGTACATCTCGAGCTTGAATGTTGTTTTGTCATGTTGTTAGTATTTTCACGAATATGGTGAGAAGACCTTTCAGAAACCAATTATAACAGCTGAAGGCTGAGACCACAGGAGTGCAACTTAAAAAGGGGTTATCCAATTAGATCGTTTTACTGAGTGTTGCTGAGTTTTGGAGGTGTCGGCTGTAGAGATCTCTGCCTCTTTCAAATATCATGGAAGTAAATGGCACTTGAGAAGAGAACAGCAATGTCTTACTCAAAATCATTACTCAAGATAATCCACGACCTTGTGAGCAGTTTCATGTAGGAACTGACCTACACCCAATCACCACGACGGACGCCTGCATCTGCTCACAGACCAGAGACTGGAGCTCTCGATCGCGTGGGATTCATGACGTCCTCCTCGCTGAGCTCTAACATTAGCTAGCTTATTCAGCTCAGTTAGCTAGCCCTCGTTCATGAGTAGACGCACGTGTAGTTCTGAAAGCCTTAACCCGAAGCACGACTATTTGATGATGTTAATCCAAAAGTCATGATATCTCATATGCAAAATGTTTGTGCACAAATGTCATTCTGACAGTCTGATTACTTGACAGCAGATTAACTCTGATGGTTTCAGAGATGGGAGTGAGAAAATGTTGATGCTCACAACAAGATCTGTGAATTATTCTAAGTGACCGGCTCAGGATTTTCTACGGTGGTTTCATTATATTTAAGAAAAGCAGACATCTTTACGACTGATGTCCCTAAAACTCAGCGACTTGCATCAAAACGATCGAGATGTATAAATAGCACAACAGGTGAACACTTTGGGTGAACTGTCCCTTTTAAAAGTAACAAAATAGGAATGAAATATTCATGCAATGACTGTGTAATTGATTCCACCATGCAGTACAACATAGTCGTGGTACATGGTGAAATGTGGCTGAGCTTTCTGCTAAGCTCATTCTGTAGTTGTGTGCATGGTTGTAATTCATGTCATAGTTCTGCACAGATCAAAAGGACATGTATTTAATAGCTCTCTCACTGGCAGAGCTTGAAAGGACAAATCATTCTTCAGCCACTGCTCACGTCTATTTGTAAAGACAAGTGTGACATAGTTTCATTCTTCAGGTGCACAGGTGCAAACAGAAATATTATCCCAGCACCAGAACTAATCCAAATATTGACCTGAATCTTCCTCATAAATGAGCCCATTTTAAATAGTCTTTGATGAGTTAGGGTTAGCTGTCAGCGCATTTATATGTATTATTTGAGTTGTAGTAGCTCTGTTGAATATGGTTCAGTTCATAACATCTGGACCTCATGTGTGTGATTAGTTAAAGATAAGTGTTAGCTAGCGCCTGTAATACTGATGAAGGTGTGGAAGCAGGAGCTGAATCTGATTATGTTTCTTTTAAAATGTACTTTTGAAATGAGCAATGAATTAAAAACATTTCTTGTGATGGTCGCTGTTGCAGAACAGTGAGGAATAGCCTCTGTGCAGGAGTGTTGCCAGGATAACCTGCTTTCTCCAAACCACCGACACGTTCACATTCGTATGTGCGTAGTCGTACGTACCATGTTACCGACAGAACGTGTCCTATCACGTTCACATCGCTTTTTTATGACCCGACTTTAATGTCGGGGGGGTTGAAGGCAAGCAAGCGACTGCATTTCAAAACTGTGTTTTAGCATTTGTAAGGGTGACACCACTGCATACTTTTAATGAGAGCCGGGGGCGTACTTACCCAGGGTCACAGCTCTCCCAGATATCTTCCCATAAGACAACTTTTCTCTTTTTTTCCTCCTCAGTGAGTGAGAGACGCACAGAGACATGGACAGGAGACTCCCTGGAGAAAACAATGTATGTCTCTTACCTAAAGTTTTTTAAGAAGGAGGCTGTAAAATCTGTCACGTTGATGTTCATGTCGATCACGAGGGTCGCCTTGCTGCAGAGCAGAAGTCAGTGTCAGCGCTCGAACATGAACGGATGGCTGCCACAAGTTTACATCACAGGGATTGTTTTAGAGTTATTAGGCATTAAAATGCTGTTTGGTTTATCTTGTAGTTTTCATTCTTTAAATGGGGATAATCATCAAAGCTACATTTTTTCAGAAGTAGGATCACCTGAACACGTAAGCATGTTTTTTGGCGACAAACACGAGATGTTTTTGAGTCGGGACGCGTTTGTGGCGGCAAAAACAAGAACCTTAAAGACAAAACACGACCCTCTCCTGCCCCTGACTCTAACCAAGAAGACCCCCTACATGTAGAAGTAGATCAAAAAGTGTGAGTCCTATTGGTCCAGTAACCTTATCAGTGTGCTTCTTTTTTCTGCATCCTTCCCTCTCTCCTTTCCTCTGTCCTCTTTCTCATCTCCCCGTTATTTCTTCCCCTCCTCTCGGTCTCTGTGGGGCTTCTCTCTCCAGCAGGTGGCCGGTCAGTCAGCAGAAGCTTCTTTAACTGTTTGACACCATGGCAACAGGCTTTGAAAACAACACTCGCATGCTTGTGCACAAACTAAAGTGAACACGAACACTGGTGAATATATACTTGTGTGCCCCCAGAAAGGACCATGAACGTGAATAGAAGCTCGGGTCCTCGTGTGCACATGGCAGCAAACTTAGCCCACACGCACACTCATGCACACATGCTCACAGTTCAGTCTCAGCAGGGTGTTTTTTCTAATCCCTCACCTCGTGGCAACATTTTTTTAAAGCAATAACCAATTTAGCACTTCATGCCGGATCAGACAAACCGTATCTAACTGGCTGGAGGTAGACCAGACGCTAATGTTAAATACAATACCCCGGCAACAGGTCTTAAATACAAAGCTCACTTCTGTCAGCAGGGGTCAGGCCTCAGCTTGGTGTCTGTCCCGCCGGCTGCCAGCTGCAGAGGATGCATGGAGAGGAGAGCGGCAGCCAAAATATGGGTCACGACAAATGTACAGAACAGGACTGTGACATCTTGCCAAGTAGAGACAGCACAGTCCAACTCCTTTCCACATGTGTGAGCTTAACCATTCCTCCGAGTGTGATGGACACGTTTATTCAAAGTGCCTACAGGAACACTGAGGGTATTCTGTACATAAAGTGAAGTAACAGCTGAGCGCGGCGGTGCCATGGAGCCCAGTCACCTCTTCAACAGCACATGGCTTGTTGTTGTTTCACATAACAGATTATTTCATATAACAAAGGTTGATTGGAAACCATTTCAACTGATTTACAGATGTGCAAAATCAAAACCTTAAACATACATTTGTTTTAACATTATCACTGTCTTAAACAATTTGTAATACTGTATCCTCCTGTATAACTGCAGGTTTACAGTCATCTTATACCCTGATAACAGTTTGATTTGGATTCATGTAACCAAACCAAAGAAAAATAATATAAATATGTGAACATGTCCCTTCAGATCAGGCGAACAGTGCTGCTGTCATCAGCTTTGATTCAGACAAATGTTTTACAGTGAAAACTCGTTCAATCAGAACGTAATATAATACAAAACAGTGTTTATGTTTTGTTCTTTAATCCCTGATTATTAAAGATGATAATGATGTTTCACAGTATTGCGAGCAGAGTGACGCTCTGCACAAGAAGTCTGTCAGAATCCAGTGAAAGGGACTCGGATCCTCGCACCTTTTTGCATCTTTACAACAGTTCAGCTTTCTTCTGGCCATTTGCCCACCATTAAGTTTCTGTGTTGGCCCCCAAGGAAAGCTTTAGTGTTAGACATACAGGGAGCAGTGTGTCCTACTTCAAATCTCAGGAGGTAATATTGTATTCCTCAATCAGTGGAGTCTGTACCAGTTACCAGTTCTTGTCATTTCCTAGCCTGTAAGTCTGCCACATGCTCCCACTGTGAGAAATCACAGAATGCTCTGCAGCAGCTGTGGAGTTTCTTAAGTCTCCTGCGCGTGAGGATCTCCCGAGGAGCTCGAAGAAGGGGCAGTTCATTCATAACCTCTTGGTGACAGGAAGCTAATCAATCAGAGGTGGCAATTTCCACACTCAGCTAGCATGAAGAGCAACGCACCACTTACTCCCCTGGGCCAATAACACGGATCCAAAGAAATCACCTCGTCAAGGCAGGGCAGTGAAAGAGAGGGAATAACAAGCAATCGGCCACTGTCAAAACAGCCCATTATGGTTTTATGGGGAGGAGTGACGAGGACACGGAGGCCCTCATCATGGTCATGTGACTGGACATGTTGGGAAAATAAAGACAAAAGCCTGCTTAACATTTCAAAGTTCGTCTCAACCTCATACGTGCATACTTTCTCCAAATATACTACAGAGACAATTATCTGATCATTTTCAATTAATAATACTCTAACTGGTCCAAGTCAAAGCACACAGAAGCTGTCTTTGGTTTCTGTTTGTACAAGAACCTGTTAGTTACTCCTCTTGCAAAGAAATACTGAGATGAATGTCTTTCACATTAGACGTGTTTAAGCAACAAAAATAGATTTTTGATCCTATAATTCTGAAGACAGGCAGAAACCTCAGTTAGCGATCACTCTAGAAAAGGTTTGGAAGAGCTGCAACACATTTGCAGAAATGAACCTCGCCTTGACCTCAGCCCGACCCCACGTCCAACTCTAGCCTCCAATAAAGAAGTCCTATAATGTCAAGTTAACTGTGATTAATGGCGGTACCAGGCACAAAGTCTTTTCTGTGTACAATACCCAGAGCTTCAATACAGCTCACTGCACTTCAGCTGTAATCCAAAGAATTTATAGAAACTGCTCCGAAACCTCTAAGGTAAGCATATAGTCCTGGAAAAGTATCGTCATTTGTTTTCATTTTGTCTTATTGATCATTCTGTGAGAGCGGCCGTCGCTCTTCAGAGTGCTTGATGTCTTATTTTGGAGCCGAAACTCTGGATTCCTGTTCACCTTATAGGTTTACTGGCTAACGCGAGAGCTAGCTGTCGAAGTGAGACCCATGGCAGGGGAGAGTTTATCATTCTGCTGACAGGCTAAATAACTTGTGCCGAGGCAACAGATAACAAATGGGCTCAAGTTGTGGCTTGAGTGTCTCTGTGTTAAAGACAAGAACAACTGGGCTGCAGCAGAAATACATGTGTGTACTTTCTGGCATGTGGCCATTATCTGTGGGCACCTGAAGAACAGGAATCAGGTGTTCACTGTGTGCCCACATGCAGCATGCAGTACTGCTGATGTTAACATGTTGCAGTTTATTATGTTCCTTTTTATAAAATGTGTTGAAATCGATTTCACCTTTTGAAAGCTCTATTTTGTGTTTACAATAAGTGTAACCTTTATTATTTGACCGAACAACTCTTTGGTGTAAACCTCATCACTCCACAGCTTCCGACTAAAAGACACGTTAAGAAATGCACATACACCAGAATAAAATGTTGGCAGTTAACGTTTCTGGTCACCATGTTCAGATGTACCAAATTAGCATGTCTTCAGTTTGTGCCGTGTCACATTCAGATTGCATATTTATGAGCTGACCTTCATAACGGGTGGTGGAGAGCATGGTGGGAAAGGTATAGCTAGTCGAGAAGGTTCCAAACCAGTCACTGCTTTCCCAATGTGGGTATTTTATTTTTAAGAAGACTTTGTGGAGGCAAACATCTGATGTTTGATGAGGTGTTGGGACGTCACCGGCTGTGTTCACGCTGAACGAAAGAGGGATTTTTAACGAGACGTCCAAAGTCGTGTTTGTGGCGACAATTCAGGAATTATAAGCCAAAACATGATCTTTTCCTCACAATAACCAAGTGTTTAGGAAGTCGGAACCTAACCAGACCACAAGCACAGCCTTGTCACGACGTAACATTCAAAATGGAACAAAAGAAACATAAAGTTGTGACAACACAGATGAAACGTGTCAACATATCCGTAGCTCCATCACCAACATTAATTCTGGCAAAATATGGGTTGTTCAGCTTTTTAGGTTTAGGCATTGAAAACTGTTTCAGGTCCAACTTTATTGATTGTTGAGTGTCATTGTGCTTTGGTTGGTGGCCAGCTCGTCCTATACCAGCTGTGTATGAGACTCCACAATCAATTCTCCTACAACTAGGACCTTTAACAGCCTGGTTATAGAATGAATCTCACTGAAATTAAAACACTGAACCATGAGACTTTCATTTAAATGCGATGAATTTACCCGTCCACTGATCTAAAAACTGTGCAACAAGACACTTGCAACTTGCCTCTTCTGCATTCGTGTATTTCTTTCATTTCATGGACTATAAAATTTGGATTTTATGACATCATGTCGGGTTTCATAAGACAAGGCTGGACTGATTTATTTTGGCTCACATTACTCATCCCTCATAATCAGCCTTCGGGATCTAGTGTCAAAGCAGCAGGCTAATAAGCTAAAGCTGTTGATGGCGCCACACTTGCCGTTCACCTTTGCCTCGCGGGTGTCAAACTGTCAATAAGAAACTCAGCAGGCTTCAGGAGTTTACTGCAAGCGTGGCACGACATAAACAAATCTATTCCCCTGTGAGGAAAAATGGTGGCATCTGATGCATATTCTTGTCGCTGTGATGTGTGAAAGCATAAACAAATGTCCTGTTCCTCTCCCACTCAGGTCTCTATTTACAGCTGTTTCTGTCTATACAGTAAGTGAGATATACCCGTGAGGCAACCGGGCTGCTGTCTTAAGCCCGTGAAAATGTGCTGCAAGAGATAAATTCCGACATGTCAGAGGAGCTGTCAGTGTGAAAGAATACACTGGTCATTACCACCTTCAGATCCATCTCATGCAAACACCCCCTCCCTCCTGAGCAGGACCCCTGCTGACGATGAGCCAGACTTTCCCACACTGGAGAAGTGACTAGCATGCACCGAACTGGACCAAACTTTTACTGTAGCTTCCATATGACAATTCTCTCATGCAGCCCTGACAATGGCCTCAGGCTCGCTAACTGCATATGACCAATGAACGCCTGCTGCACATTTCTGTTCACAGCAGTATGAAACTGTTCCAGGCTTAGGTGGTTCCCGTTTTTGGACATTTTTGCCATTGTCCTCTCAGCAATAGCTGCATAAATCAAACAAAATATCCAACACAGCCTTTTATTTAAACAACTGAGTAGGTCGATTGCCCGTCTCCTGAAACGACACGTCAGCGTTCTCAAAGCAACACAACCGCTGCAGTACTGGACCTTCTTTATACGGCCACCGACAAACGTTAGCGTGGTTGTTATAAGCTGCTTTCATAGTCGACATACTTGGTCGTTTTTATGATGGAAGGGTATCAGTTGTAGGCCTGTCTTTCCTTAACTTATCAGAAGTGAAATAACATACCATAATACTAATAAACCTTTCAGTTCTTGGCCTGGCTGCTTCTTGGGACCATTCCAGCTCATAGGCTGGTTTGATGTGTGCCAGAGATTCATTTCGCTCCCAAAACAATGAGACAAGAAATGCAGCAAATATTTCTGTGTTTCTGTGTGTTGGTGTTAAAACCTGCTGAGTCGAGCTGCGATGTGTCGCATCGTGTTGCTCATCTTGACCAAAGAGTCATTTTACAAAACCCAGTCCGACACCACACTCCTGCCCATGGAAACATTTTCAATAACACAATGTTGTCAAAGCAGCAAACTCATCACTATGTTAAAACCTACATCGGTAAGGTTCGACAAGAACTCGCCTCAGCTGTCAGATGTCCTTATTAAGGCTGTCTAATAAGCCCAGGTTACAAGATGGTTCTGAGAAGTAAGCGATACCCGCCGAGCGGCCCACACGTACAATAAGGCAACGAGCCTTAGTGTGGATTTCATACTCGGAGCAGAGCATACTCTAAGCCTATTTTTGTTGTCCTGATCTCAGACAACCCTGGACCTCATCCAGCATGGTTAAAGTAATATCCAGCAGTAATGCTGCCCCGTCCTGACATCTCCATTGGGACCTGCAGGCTGAGGGCTGAGGTACAAGAGTGACGGAGCAATTCCAGTTACAAACTCCAGAAAACCCTGCCTGAACTCAATTTAAGTGCGATTTAAGTGCAGGGAGGAAGCATGACATTTTTGTGATGCCCTTCACTTGTCTTTGCAGTCTTGCTCAACTAGAGGAGGAATGTGTTCTCCTTTTATAGACCCCTCAACACAAGATATGAAATACTCCACGCTTCCAAAGTCCTCAGTTAAACTGGATACCCGATTAAGACTCTGAGTGAGCGCTTCGACTCTCCAGGGTGGTTGTGGGCACAAACAGTCATGATGGGGCATTCTGTACACAGAGGAGGCCACGTTTTGTCGTTCTTACGCTACTATCCTGTGAATTTATGGCTGCCGGGGCCCCTTTTTTCCTCACTCCCGTGGAGATAAGGGGTGTTTTTCCTCTGAAAATCTACGGGGGGTCGGGTGTAGTTAAAGGACACACTCAGCTGCTAGATTAACTCATCAACGCCGCATTGCAGGGTGTCAACAGAAATGTTTCACACACAAGACTGACAAGGAATGAATACCATTTGGAGGTCACAAGTGGCAACCCCTCAGTCCTTCAGGCCTTTTAAATGTTAGTGTCTGCCTTTCAAGAGCAAGGATGTAACCTCTAAACCTTTGAGAGGAAAAGAGATATGTGCTGGACATCACTGCCCTCATGTCAGTTCCTCCTGTAGATTATGACTTGGACTGATCAAGCTCATGAGATTTATGCCAAACAAACCACTGGGGAGACATTTTAACTGTCATTCTGTTGCTTCAAATATAACTTTTGTATTCAAACTTCTGATCTCAATCTGACGACCAACATTTAATAATGAATTTGAAGATGAAGGATGAATTTAAAGACGGTCGACACGCAACCAGACCTAAAACATCGCAGCTACAAATAAGCTGTAAAATCTCCATCAGATTCTACAGATACATTTCTGTTGTGAGTTTGAAATCAGTTCCTTTGCAGATCAGACTCGTCCGTGACTCAGAATACTCACCACTACGTTCACTAAACAATTCTAAAATACAACTGCAGAGAAACATGATTCGAGAGTCGTTCAGTAACCGTGCCTTCCTCTTTAGCTCCTTTAAGGAGCATATTTTTGGGGAACCAAAAAACAACTGACAACCGGAGACGTGGGATCATCTTCAAAAGAAAGACGCATGTCTGTGGCATGCTGTCTTTTAGCTGCTTGAGCAATGCCATTCCTTGTAGTTTGAGTCATCTAAACTCTTCGTGTAATGGCTTCCAAATTTAGAATATGGTGCAAGTTTCAAACCAAGTTTCAAATTTGTTGAGAAGCTTTGCTCTGAGCGGTTAAAGGTCTCAAAGGACACACACCAAAGTTGCAGTATCTTGAAGTGTGTCGCTGGGTTGTTGACTCAGACAGCGACTGGGAGCCGGCCAGGTTTCTCACCCTCCACAAGAACAGTGGATTGTGAGGCGTTTGCACTTGGCGGGCGGCAGAGCTTTGATAGCTGCTCAGGGAAAGTCATTGTTTTCCCTGTAAAGCTGCAGTGCCACAGGGTGGCACGGTTGCCATGTTGTGTCTGTTTGCTTTAGATCTGAGGCAGATCAAGACACATGGTCTTGGTTAAGCTGTGTCCCAGTGGGCACCACGGGCCTCTGGAACATGACAGAAGTACCACTGAGAGGTCCTTTCATATCGCTTTGTCACTGAACAAACCACAGACATGGAGGAACTTTAACTGGTGCTTGTGCCCAAACCTGACCAGATGACACACACATTCAAAATGCAAACATAAATAAAAGGTCGAGTTAGGTAAAGATTATGTTTTGGATTTCCTGGTTCTGTCAATACTAACACAGCTGGACACTGTTCAGATGGTTTCATGCTTACAGATGTTGATCTCAGTGTTGGCGTCTGGTGTCTGTCACAGCCCGGTTGGTCTGGATAAAGAAGCTTTTATGAACCTTTTAACATTTCGATCTAAACATGCAGCATTTGATCTTTCCTGAAATCAAATCAATGCTTATTAGTCTTATTAAATCATTGTCTTAGATTGGTCTTTCGGTTTATAACCTTAAATGACTACAATTAGAAATTGTAGTCATTTTTTTACTAGAACTTTTCTGTCAAGTTCCAATTTTGTTTTTATATCTTCTGTGTCTGTCTATCTGTGTTTATATCTTCTTGAAATGTATATTTCTAATGTCCTTCCTCATTAAATACACAATAAACAAATGGACGAAGTACCGCGAGCTTGTCAAAGTGTCACAGTCAGTAGTAGCAACAGGATTCACATTTTATTTGTGGGTCCTTTATAAAACGGCTAATCAATACGCAGAATTTTTACTCATCGTGATGCACAAATAGCAGACTGATAGGGCAGTTTCATTGCCGAAATAATGTTCAGCACTGAGGAGGAAATCAAAGATAAATGATTTGAAAAACACATTTATACCAAACAATTATTCATTTTTTATAGTGAGGACAGAAGCTAAATCAACATCCGATCATGCCCAACATCCTGCACAGTCACTGGTTCTAACATGGCAGCTCCATCGAACTCCGAGATCAGTTCAAGCTCTTCACTTCCAACCACGGCTGAAGGAGATTCATCACAAAGCTCAGATGTTTCCGTCAGTCGTCTGTGTCAATGGGAGACGCCCTGACAGTGTTTTCAGTGTTGGGTTCCGGGTGCCGTTTGGCATCGGCATGGCGTGGGAGGTTAAGGGGCGAATGGCAGCGTCGGCCCTGTCAGCCCCCCTAGTTCACCAGGTCCCAGGGGCTGGCGCCAGGCTAGCCCCGCTAGCAGCCGGAGCAAAAAATAACCCTGCTGCAGTTGTTGGGCAGGAGAGAGAGTGACAGGGAGAGCATGTCACACCGGGGCGTCGGGTTTCAGCGGCTGTCATCAGAGAGCAGTCATTACTTCTGGGCTAATTATCTCAGGCCACGTGTAAACAAACAACCTGCCAGTGTGAAGACCACATTGTGTTCACAGCTCCAGGCTTTGGGTTTGACCTCGTCACTTGTTTGATGTTGGCATTAATTCTGATGTTGATGAAAGTGCTTGAGTCTTAAAAGCAACTTCTGTTTAGCGGTCTAAGAAAAGAGTATTCGACCAGCCTCCAGTTGAATGGACCTCTTGCTCTCGTTGTGCATTAATATAATATTAATCATCTCCCCGAGTCGACCAAACTGATGCAAATAACCTTTGAGCCTTTTTACACAGATCACAAAATGGCGAGCAACGTTTCTTTGCACAGAACAAAACGATGGTGTTGGAAAGCTGCCAGTGATCCTCAAGCAAATGTAACAGTGTCTGCGTCTCGCTTCATGTCTTACATATTAATCAGGTAACTTTTCAAACAGCAATAATAAATATAAATATGTTATATGGTGGTTGAGCTCAGAGATCAGGGAGCTCCTGGACCTCAGATATGTTCAGTTGCTGTTGTTCTTATTTGAGTTTGCTGCTAAGTTAAGTTGATGTATGTGTTTTAACTTTAAGGGCTGCAAGTTACTATAAAGGTCAAGAAGATGCTGAAATCTTTTGCTTTATGAACTTAAAGGCGATAAAGACAAAGATGAGTGAAAAGTCCTCGTCTTTCAGCATTTTCATTAAAAGATTCATTCTCACAGTCCCTCCATTAATGTGCATTTTAAAATCATCATGGTGAATTTTACTTTAAGAATAGTTAACTTTGTCCTGAAAAGAACAGCTGTAGTTTATATTCAGTGCTAGAAGTTGCTTAATAAAGGGGAACTGTAGGTGGACATAAATACAAAGACATGACCGATAACCATTATGTTTCAGCTGTGTTTCACTGCCATTCGTCATGATTCGATTTCATCAACTGGACTCTGACAGGATCCATGAATGCGCCCTCTGACTGAAAACTCAATCCTGCTCAGCCCAGCGCCCGGTCTCACATTCCAAAGCCTTCATGGTACGTTTACGGTCCAGGCTCGTGTTTCTATCACGCGCTTACCATACCATACCTGTGTCCTGCGCCCACACTCAGAGCAGTTGCGCGTGGTAAAGTTGTCTTCATCTCTCCAGGCTGGAGTTGTGACTTAAACAGCAGTTGCAATATAATAAGCATAATGAATTTCAGTGTAGGAGTCATGAGGCTGGTTAGTTAAAATACAGTGATGTTGCTTTAAACTGTTCTCGCGTTGAACAAAAACTAAACGAAAGCAAATACTGTTTAGTGTGACAGCAGTTCAGTAAAGTCAGTGTAGTACATGTTGTCGGAGGAAGGTAGCAGCTTCTTCTGTGACCTCAGCACTGCCTTCCCAACACAAACCTCCAGAGAGCCTCAAACCTTTTACCTGTCAAAAGGGAACAAAACCAACTCAAGCCGCAGAGCGAGTGACATCATCACCAGGGACGTGGCGTTGCTCGTCTCGTCGTCGCTGCGTCACTGCTCAGGCTTTGTGTGTGTCAGTGTACGATGCATGATCATGAAAACACCTTTTAAGAAGTAACACGATGCTAGCTGACATTTGGAAATGATGGCGAGTAAGAAAAAAGCTAAAATACTTCAGTCTTTATTATAATCAATAATAAAGGCATTCTGGAATTTTTGGCCTATTATTTTCTTTATTTGTCCTGCAAACGGGGACATTTCTTCATTACAGCAGCCAAAGGACAGTAACATTATAATAAACAATAATAATAGTAAAAAAGAAACAATATAATGAAAAGGTGAGAAATAGAAATAGACTCATACATTTTTTTATTTTATACACTATTTTAATGCCAAATTGGGAAATTCTTTTTTCCACACACACACACACACACACACACACAGTGTAGAGGAGATGAGCGAAGGGGCTGCCACACATGCCACGGCGCCCAACGAGCAGTGTTAGGGGTCGGTACCTTGCTCAAGGGCACCTCGGCAATGCCAAGGATGCGAACCAGCACTCTCCAACTGCCAGTCCACCTCGTTCTTTTTTGGTCCGAGTGGGACTCGAACCAGCGACCTTCAAGTTCCCAAGCCAAGTCCCTAAGGACTGAGCTATTGGCCCCTATAGATTATATTATATTGTATATACATAATATTTTACAGTGTGATTGTAAGCAGTGTGGCAGCGTGTTG
>OMLP01024706.1:0-18766 GCA_900302685.1 Spondyliosoma cantharus | reverse complement strand
TGTTATCAGTCAGAATTACTCGGAGGAAGTTAAGAGGCCATGCTACAAAGAACATTTCATTCACAAAACTTTCTTTAATCACCAAAATCATTCAGGTTACTGTATGTACACTGCTGATCCAGCAGATTTCACATTTTCAGAAGACCTATAATACATTCATTATTGAACCAAACTTCATGAATGTTTTCTGTGACAAAGTAGTTTGTTTTAATTTAAATTGTATTTATTTTTTATACTATTTTAATCCCAAATTGGGAAATTCTTTTTTCCACTCACATTCCACACACACACACATACACACACACACACACACACACACACACACACACACACACACACACACAGTGTACAGTAGAGGAGATGAGCGAAGGGGCTGCCACACATGCCACGGCGCCCAACGAGCAGTGTTAGGGGTCGGTGCCTTGCGCAAGGGCACCTCGGCAATGCCCAGGATGCGAACCAGCACTCTCCAACTGCCAACTGTCTTTTTTGGTCCGAGTGAGCTATTGGCCCCTATAGATTATATTATATTGTATATACATAATATTTTACAGTGTGATTGTAAGCAGTGTGGCAGCGTGTTGTTAATAGATAATAAATATGGGCATGACAGTTATCCAGTTAGGGTTAGAGAGGAACAAGTCCTGATGCAGGCTTAGTAAGGACATGCACATGGAACAAATAAAGACAATATTTACTCGATCAATTGTGATATAATTAATGACAAAAAGCAGTGATCATGTAGCAGGAGGTCAGAGCAGCAGTGTGTGTTGATGGTTTCATGCTTTTTCAGTGCCTAGAAATTTAGCAATGTGCTAGCTAGTTATAAACTATCCAGGTTTCAGATTTAAATTCCTGGTGTCACTATTCAAACAGCTTTTCAAATAAAGCAGTACAGTCAGCAGTGGGTGTGGCACACAGTTCATGACTGAGTTAGCGCACGGCTGATTGTCAGTGCTGCACATGTTTGAGATATTATTCAATAAGCGTGGCGTAATGAAGATGCAAAATGACATCAAGCTCCTGCTTACATGCTGCCACTTACGTCCTTCTGGTCGGTGGCTTGTCAGGTCTAACTGTACATTATTAATTGCCCTCTTGTACCCACCTTTGTTCAGAGGTGTTCTGAGCGACCGAGGCTTTGCATTCAGATATTTATATATGCATCCTAAACCAAATTACTCTTTCCCAGAGACGTAGCTAAAGAGCTCATCTGCATGCTAGGCCCTTTCTGAAGGGCGAGAGTCAACAGCAAACATTACTGCGCCACTCTGTCAGGCGATGACTGACATTTCTAATGGAACATGAGCGCTTCGCTGAATATGGATTTAGCAATGCTATTAGCCCGGGGTACTTTGATGACCACAAGAAATGTGATAGGCAATTAATTTTTGGGAACAAGTTTGCTCATCCCCACCAATCCCTATTAAGGGGCTGCTGATCCCTCCATTTGCTAATTGAGTTAGCTGCATCAGGCTGGATTTGAACTTGAGAAGTGTCACAAATCAGACTCTGTTTATCTACCATTATGTTGAAGCGAGGAGCTTAGTTTTACGATATAATTATACCTCGCAGGACAGTGACCCTGGCCAACCTTATTTTGTAATGCGGAGCACTTTGGCAGGATCCTTGATGCTCGCTGGGCAGATTTCATCCAGCTTTGTCTGCTGCTTTTTTTCCTGCCTGTATCTGCCTCAACCTCTGTCTAATTGGAGCATGAAATCTGTGCACAACAAGAATACTGAGAGACTGAAATTCCTTATTTCCTCCAGATGGCATTGTCAGTGTGAAGGCACTGAATATCCATGAGGATGAAGTTTGACGCAGCCCGTCTTTCCTTCAGTCTGAGAAAAAAGAATCAGCTTGACATTTGACGACAATGACCCAACAAGGAGGAGAAAAGTAATAGGTCAGAAAACTTCTGAGTGGAAACGCAATCCATTTTGTTGTGGCCCTGAACACGATTTGATCGACACTATCCACTTGCAGCGCAGGCCTCCCCGTGCCCTCGCCAAAGACATTTGCAACTGGTGTCAAGGCCCTATAAATCATCCTGTATCAAAGAGGCCATGTAACGCTTTCTACTTTTCAACATATGTGGAATCAGAACGCGTCTGTCATCGATGTGAGCCACTCTCACAGAAAAGGTTTTTTGGAGGCCTTTCCCACTCTAATGTGGACCAGATGTGCTATTGATTTGGGAGGTTTTACCTGCCACAGTGGGATACTCCTGAAATGAGGTGAGGCAGACACTGTCATACCTCTTCAATAGTAAGGGATTATGCCTGTAAACTAAAATCAACCAGGTGGATAACTACCAAGATGTAGCAGAAAGCCTGGACTTAAATCCTTCCTCTGTTTCTACTCAGTGTTTTGCCTTAAAATTGCCTCTAAACACACAGTGATCTGGTTCATTTGCATCAAACGAGACAAACTCCAAACCACGGCGGCCGGTGCCAGGATGAGCCTATTCATCTTAATATTATAAATGGCTCTCACTGTCATCTGAGGTTTTAAGTTCCCAAAGCAACTGATCCTGGTCTTGTACTGGCCATATATCTCCCTTTGAAAGCCAACTCTTCCATCTCCTGCTGCTTTGTGTTTAAGGTTGGCCCTCTATCTTTGCTTTAACCTGCCTCAATGACCATCATAAGTTCAGGAAGGCGAGGAGGTTCCCTGTTCTGTGAATAATCTCCATTTGTGGTATAATATGAGGATAAATGAGACTGTAAACCAAATGACGAATGTTAAGAGATTTGGTCGCAGCATTGACACTAAGCTGGTTTCTAAGTTTAGAGTTGTGTCGCTGGTGCTAAATAAAAACATCTAACGAGAGTTTGAGCGTCATGATTTTGTTCTTCTGCCTGATGAAGTTTAGTCCTTTTCTATTTGTTCTACTGTAAACTTGTTCAAGAGAGACCTGGCTATTACCATCCAGACTAACAATGAGGTTTCATTATCTGAACATGCAGTATTGCTGTGGATTGCAGTATAAATATTAGACATGACACGAGTAAATATTGAATTTCATCAGTATGTCATGATCGATTTTTACTCACGTAGAACTGAAATCCTGATCTGTCTCCAACCAAAGTGAATCCTGGCTGTGATGCCATCGTGGTTGATACTTGTGATGCTTTATTTTGACAAAGAAATAAAATAATTGTGTTCATCTACATGAATTCAACCAACTACAATTATGTTGAACTGGAATTATTTTTTTCTGAATGTTTAGAAGTCAGTTGCTGTAATTTCCTGTTAAAAGAAACATAAAGTTTGAGTTTTATTGCTGCTGGTCATGGACAATGTGACTGGACGGTACATGTTAATTAAACTACTTCTATTTATTCCTGTATAAATGCAACATGTGTTTACACAGGGTGGGTTAAACATTCAGGACCCATCTTTTATGGAAACACCCTGTTTAACACATTCGAGCAGAGCAAGTCAATGAAACAAAACGAAAAGAAGACGAGGATCACAGGAAGCTTCGTTACAGACGCAGGTTTGAGTTACAATTACAGATACTTCAGTTAACAGAAAAGGCAGTTTTCCCTGGATCGGTGTAGTTTCAGGTCTCCGTAGCGTAAACCAATCGCTGAAGCTGAGCGCTACAGACGTAAGGATGAGTTATGAAACTGTAATTCAGCACCGAGGGCTTTACGGACAAATAATCACAAGTGGACCCACGGGCCTGAGAGGGAGGCTGGTTCTGTTTCAACAGATCAGAGGGCAGCTGGTAATGTTTCTGTACAACAGCTCCACATTCAGTCACAGCACATCTCGTGCATTAAAGACAAGAGAGAAAATCCTCATTTTCAATTTCACATCAAGGAAAATAACAAGACATTGATATTCCACTGCTGATGTTGCATATCGCATCAATATGTATAATATATTATTATAATTTACATCTCTGGATCTTTTATTTTGATGTGAACTTATTTAAGATCAAAAAGTGCTTTAACTATTAGAACTACTATGTGTGATAGACAGAGAATGAAACTAGCAGTGAAACTTCCACAACAACATTAGCACATATTCCCAGGAGTCCATCTAGCCACACAGTCTAAATATAACACATTGGTATAATAAATCAATTAACACAGAGATGATAAGTGATTCCCCTCAGAGTGGGAACAGTAACACAGTCACGACATATCAAATTGTGCACTTTAAATCAAGACTCTACAAATAGCTTTAAAAACACAACACATCCCGAGAAAAAGCTCACAAATCATTTGAAATATTAACAACCACAACATCTGAGGAGGATCTCATCACCCTGAAGCTTTGACTCAGCTCAGCCTTTAGACAACTAAAGCAACAGACAGGGATGACCTTCAAAGTGAAATACTGTTCAGACCGTATCCTATTAATACTGCCACTAATAATAAGATAATAGTGCTGCTGTCATTAGAAGCATCAGCATATCTTCTCTGATTGTCTCTAGGAGCAGACTCTCTGAAGAAACTGTGTCTCCTTTATGACTACTGACATAAATCCTTCGTCTGTTGTCGTGTTTGAACAACAATAGAACACGTCTGACCAACAGACGTCCGTGTTTAACCTTGTTGTCCGTCACAGGAGGGATACCTGCTGGGCGGGAGGGATCGTCCTCACCATTAGCGAATACTCACCACGCTCTGGAGCCGCTGCGTGCCGATTACAAAGCTCAACTATTCTGGGAAGCCTTAACCTCGCGACCACCCTCTTCCCTTCACAAACTGCAGCTGACTTAACATTCCTGGCTCAGTGTATTGTGTCACAGAGAGGAACATGTAACCGGGTCGTAAAGCGGTCTACTCCTGTCCGCTCCTGATACGGCAATTAACACTTCAGATTAACTTCAATGTCATTTTGAAATGGAACAACGTTTGTGTGCACAGTAACCGTAAAAGTCCATAAAGTCCATGTCTCACTCTCGCTGGATTCTCGACATAATTTGCTTCTGGGTCGGGCTGTTAGCTGTCACAATGACGCATGCTATGAACTGATACGTGCCACACATCAAAGTCTCAAAGTGAGGCAGTAACTCAAAGATTAATCCGACAAATGACTTTTGCTGCACTCGGTATGGTTGCGATCAAATGAACGGAGCTCAATAGGAGAAGCCGCCGCTTTCTTTGGTTCCTGGTAAAGAAATCTCTGGCAGCCGCAGCGGTCCGATATCGAGAAGTGGAAAAAGAGGTATTTCGAAACGATCTATGTCATCCTTACAGCTGCTGTGTTGTCTTGAATTACCTTGATGCAGTGTTTCCAAGTACAGATTGGATTTCCCTCGCCATCGTTTTCATCCAGATTTTTCCACAAATGCAGGAGAAAGATTTCTTTACAGTTCGTCTTTCTGATAGTTGCTTTCTTTCAGGGCGAGTCTCGCAGAGTTCAGGAGGCGGATTACAGTATGTGGTGATAGTTTGAAGGGGTTAGTTTTGAAATAGGTATTAATTTCACATATGGGCATTGGTGCAGGGCCTGGCATGGTTTATGGACAAGTGCTGGAGTTTTTCTTTCCGAAAGGATCACTTCAAAGGGCTTGGCAAGAGACGGGGTTGAACTTTTAGCTGAAGGTGAGAGCTGCAGATCTTTACAGCTGAAGAAGTAATAAAAGCATCGACACGAGAAGCTTTGTCATGTGAATCAAAGCAGGACAGTTAGAATCTCATATCGACGGTTCATACAGGCATCCGAACGTTATAATATGAGTCCTCAATATAGAAAACATGATTGAAGTTTAGAAAATGTCCAATTGATGTCTTTCTTCATTCCTATAAAGCTCATTGAATGTAAAAAAGAAAAGGTGTTGCTAGACGTTAACCATCTGCGCCCCTGCCAATCTTATTACATTATTATTTACAACCAAGTGCATGATATGGTTGTGTGGCTAAAACCGGGCAAGTATCATCATAGCTGTTGCCCTATTTTGTGTCAGATAAGTAAGTGGAGCCTGTGTCTTCATGGCATGGTGCAAATTCCTGAGATTAATGTAAATGATAAGGAATCTGCAACTCTCCGGATTCTGAGATCCTCGGGATTAAAGGTTCAAGTTCCAGCCGACACTGGAAACGGATGACTCACTGTCCGGCCCCGGCGGCTATCGGATGTCTCGTCTCCTCCCAGTTAAGAAAGTGAGGAAGAGTAAAAAGTGTCACAGAGCAGGCTAAAGCTCGATGGGAAATGGCAGCTTTCCACCGGGCTCAGGAACTGTGTCTGTGAAGAAACACACGGAGCCAAAGTCAATACGAGTTAACCGTCCTCACAAGATGTAAAGAGAGGAGCCGGTTTGTTGCCTCATATCAGAATAACAGCGGAAAACGACTGCCTGAGATTTTGTGTGCACACACAGAAAAACACCTTTAGCTCAAAAAAGACAGAAAAAAACCCAGAAGGAAAATAAAGGAAAGTGCCGACTGCTGTGTGATGACCTGCATCCTGTTCAAGGTTACTGTCCACTTCATTCAAAGACTCCTTCATTGATCCCTGTCCTTGGTCTGAGTCTCCATTAACAAAGTTAACGCTCTCATACGGCGACCTCCTCCTTCTCCTCTTGACCCGGCAGACAGCCGTGCTTACCTGAGCAGAAAGTGCCACTACAGGTCGTCATTATCAAATTAATCAAAGCTGTCACAACACAGCACAGAGCTGCGGTCGACGCTCCACAAACCACTTAGATCATGTAGCACTCCAACCTGCAGCAAAAGAGGACACGCACACGCACACACACACACACACACACGCACGCACGCGCACACACACACACACACACACACACACACACACACACACTTGTTTAAGAGTCCAATCATGAACATTTAAGGGGTGTTGAGGAATAACTGAGTTTCAGCAGCTGAGAAGTGATAATAACAGACCAGCTGAACAATACGTAGATAATATGAATAATTAATAATATTAATAATAATATATTACTGTACAAACAATAAATCTGCCTCCGTTTTGTTTCCTGTAGCCACATTGTGATGTCAGCATGGTTTTACACAGTGTATCAGTGGTGGAAACAGTGTTATTGGTTATTGTTCAGCAACAATAATTCATTGATTTCTTCATCAGATCTTGTATTTTCTGGTTTATTTGATCAAACATGAAATCTCATGCTGAAAGAATTACAAGCAATAAAATAATAAGGTTACTGTTTTATAGCAGAATTATGACAAACATAAAAACTCATTTCTACTTTATTATTGACACTTTTTTATTGAGATTTATTGATAAATACTCACATTGTTCTAAAGGATTCACATGTTTTTATATAGATGCATTATATTGTTTCAGCTGTGTCCATTAGTTGGTTGGTTTGTCAGCAGGATTACACAAAAACTGTAGGACAGATTCCTACAAAACTAGTTTAGAGGATGGTTGTTCCTTTGCCAGACTGCTAGATTTGCTAGATACAGCATTATTAATATTTTAGTGAATGTCTCAGGGAATAACAGGTGGATCGGGATGAAAAGAAAAGGAGCAGTTAAAAGGACTTTGGGCCTTGGAAGAGGAAGAGGTACGCTCTGCACTGAGGACTACTCTGGTTTATATTCTAGTGTTATTCATCAAGAAAAAAACTCTTGATTTGTTGTCAGAAAACCCACTTAAAACAAAAATAGTTATTAATATGAATTGGAAGAATTTATAATATTTATTCTAATTTTTTAATGCACAAGTTGGAGCACAGTTACACTCACAGGAACCTGAGAGGGTTCCGACCCAGTCGGTAAGCAGTCGGTAGCCAGTCGGTGAGCAGTCGGTGAGCAGTCGGTAACCAGTCGGTAACCAGTCGGTGAGCAGTCGGTAACCAGTCGGTAACCAGTCGGTAAGCAGTCGGTAACCAGTCGGTGAGCAGTCGGTAACCAGTCGGTAACCAGTCGGTGAGCAGTCGGTAACCAGTCGGTGAGCAGTCGGTAACCAGTCGGTAACCAGTCGGTGAGCAGTCGGTAACCAGTCGGTAACCAGTCGGTGAGCAGTCGGTGAGCAGTCGGTAACCAGTCGGTGAGCAGTCGGTAACCAGTCGGTGAGCAGTCGGTAAGCAGTCGGTAACCAGTCGGTAACCAGTCGGTGAGCAGTCGGTAACCAGTCGGTAACCAGTCGGTGAGCAGTCGGTAACCAGTCGGTGAGCAGTCGGTAAGCAGTCGGTAACCAGTCGGTGAGCAGTCGGTAAGCAGTCGGTAACCAGTCGGTGAGCAGTCGGTAAGCAGTCGGTAACCAGTCGGTGAGCAGTCGGTACTGTACTGTAGGTAGTGTAACCCTATAGCAGTGTCGCAGTAGCACTTGCATCCCTCTGGTTGGTGTCAGACTTCTTCCTGTGTCGCGTGTTAATCCTTCCAGAGAGTCGAGACTTTTCATGCAGATGTTCGTCGTGCTCACTTCACTCATTCTGTGAGAAAAGGCTGAGATAACAAGAAGATAATTTCCACCTGCTGGTAACAACTGAAGCTAGAACATTGCAATACAAACACAGCCCCCCCTCACTGTGTGTGTGTGTGTGTGTGTGTGTGTGTGTGTGTGTGTGTGTGTGTGTGAGGGGGATGGGCTGCAACAAGGGAGACGTCGTGCAACACCAAATTGCCAGATTGATTAACTTGTCTGTCAGGCTCTTCACTGTGACAATAAACTCTGTACCTCAGGGAGCTCATTGAGAGATGACATGTCTGAGACCCCCAGGCACACACACGCACACGCACACACACACGCACACACACACACACACACACACACACACCCTCCCTCTCAGCTCTCCTCCAGCCTCCTCCATTATAAAACACCTTTCCAAGCGAGCTGTCCTGAAGGCTGCCACCACCACCCGCTCTCCTCCACCCGCTCTCCTCCACCGCTCTCTCCACACACACACTTCCTGTAATCCCAGGGGATCCACACCGAGCTCCATCTTATAAACCGATTCAGTTCATAATTGAAAAGGATACTCTGCTCCATGTTTGGCCTGTTAATCCATTTAAGATCATTATGTGCATTGTCAATGGGCTTGACCCAGCTGCACAGAGGGCGAGACAAAGAGGGCTCCGCCTGAACCTCTCTCCCTCCTCCGCTGGGTCAGAGGGGTTAATGAATGATTATTTCTCACTTTGTAACACAACAGAACGCAGATTAAAGGGCAACCCCCCCTCCAGCCCCCCACTCTAACACTGAGAGCATCCTCTGTGGTCCAGACACTGATGGTGCTGTTAGATGGAGATTCATGACTGAACGGCAACTGGGTTTGATATAATTACCAGTCTTTGCTATTGATATTTGTTTAAAACAATTAAATAGAATACTGTGTGTGTGTGTGTGCACGCGTGTGTGTGTGTGTGTGTGTGCACGCGCGTGTGTGTGCGTGCGTGCCCGTGTGTGTGTGTGTGTGTGTGTGTGCATCCTTATTTTGAAGAGACAGCTGTAAAACATAACTTCACAATAATAACTGATAGCCATGAACATCTAATGTTTGATCTGCCTTCACAGTGGAAGCTATTTATTTATTTAATAGCGAAAAACATGTTTATGATAAATAATCTTAATAACATTAACAAACTGATTCATCGTGTTATTACTGTACAAGTCCAACATTTGTTAAGATATAATTCATATTTATGGCTTCTATCCTATAAATTACGAACAACTAATTTGCGACAAATACGACAAAATTCTGTCTCTATTTACATAATAAGGACAATAAATGGTAATAACTGGCTTGTTGCAGAAATGTTGATACTGAGCAGATCTCAGTCAGCAGCAGATTTTATGAACATTTAACTGAGATGGACATCTTTCCCTGTAACGGTAACCAGGTGCTGCAGTTGTCTGCAGGATGCTGAGGATGAATTAAGGATTCGGTTGGAGTCAGTCTGCTCACTGACGGTGTTTCTGTGGGTCACAGCGGTTCCTTGTTGTACGTAGAACCACGGACTGATCTGTCCGAGGCTACCATCTAATCACTCGCTGTTCATGTATGAAAAATGTATTAATGCTTCCAAGCATCGTTTCTTGGAGACACGGTTCACCACGAAGATCGTCAGATTCACTGGTGAAAATTAAAAGCAATGCAATGTTTCACATTTTACTCCTTTATGATTACGTTTTGTCTTCAGGGAACTTTGACCTGCTGCATTATAAGAATGTGTTTTGGGTTTGATACGATGTCAGAAATCAGACGTATCACTGAAGATCTGAAGTAGCAGTCAGTCTATAGGTGATGCAGCTGAGCTCAGCAGGGAGTCCGCCTCTGCCAGCACCACCTTCCTCCACCAGCTTCCTCCACCAAGCTTTCTGTTCTGGTTCTGGTTTGATCACACATTACAGACGTACAGTACAAAGAAAAACTGACATCAAATTACTGCCTGTTTCCTCCACATCTTTCAGATTCAGATTACTTTATTAATCCCGAGGGGAAATTGTTTCAATTATCTCCCCTTAATGAAATATAATATATCTGTTTTTAGTTGTTTGTTTTTTTTTCCATTTTGAGATTCTAGTAAAATGTAAAAAGTCCTGAGACTCACGTGTTTAATCGAATGCCAAACGATCCGTTACATGATTCATGTCAACTTATAACAGGCACTGACAGACATGACAGAGAAAAAAACAACGGCTCTTATTCCAACGCTGCCGTTTGTGCCACTGAGCTCAGTGACAGAAAGTAATGTGACGGGAGAGAAATCGACCTCGGGCTATTGTTTGTTCGGAGCACCCGTTTGAAGTTTGAGGGCACTTCCTGCCCAGAGTCCTGAATGAACCATTTGTTTATGTCCTCTAGGTCTGTAAATCACTTAGCGCATCAAAGAGCTCCTTTCTGCCCCCGAACAACAATGGGGGGTCATGCCAATGTGCAAACATGATGAGGATACAGAGCAAGAAAATGTCTTCCTTTCCACAAGTGGTGACAGTTGTTCCAAGATTTATGCAACGCTGACAAGAGTCTGGAAACGATAAGAGAGTCAAATATAACAGAGAACAGACTGTGATCAATGTTATTTTATATAATGTTTTATTTTTACTAATGTCTACTGTCTGTAAAGAAATCATAACTTCTCTTTCACCGTTGCTTTTGAGACATTTTCTACATTTTTCCAACCAAAACCAGAATTCTTCCCGTCTTCTCAGACGAGGCCTGTTGCTGCTTCTTCACCTGGTGCATTGTTAAGATTTCCTATCAATAAAAATAAGAACTTTGAGCGCGACAAAGTGATTTACGTTTGACTTCTGGGCAAATAAAGTAGAAGTGGTTCAGGCTCATGTTGCTGCTGCAGGGCGGCCGGACTCTGTTTGGCCTTGCAGCGTTTCAGAAGGAAGCGAGTGTCTCACCCTCTGCTGCTGGAGTGAGTCACACTGTCGCAGAGGAGGCCGACTCACTTCTTAGCTCTGGACACGTCACGCAAACCCAACACACTGCTGACGTCAAAAAGGGATTTACTCGCCCCCCTCGAATATTGTTACACAGTGGCCTGGTCCCTGGTGTCTTGTAGGTCTAAAAGCCATGCGAACAGGAAACCGCAGAAGTAGACTACCAACTATCGCCCCCCCCTCTTTTTACTCCAAAAGCCCTGGAAGACTGGAGCGTGGTGAGACTCAAGGCCAACAATGTGCCCACGGCCCATGTTCACATCCTCTCTGGAAGCGCTGCCTTTCCCCAGTCCATTGCAATATTTCTCGGCGGAAAAGGCTTCAGTTATACGAGGGCCGGCAGACTATTGTGTGTGCGGTGACTCATGTGGAGCCGTATGAACAGTTTAAAAGTTAAAGGTGTGGCCAGAGACGAGGTATTCCCTAACGAACGACCAGTAGCTGAGACGTCTGGATGCAAACAAGTCACTGACTATAAAGGTCACAAACACAGGAACACATCAAAGATGTTACACAACAGCCTCATTATCACACCTTCATTTGTTTTCACGCTGTATTTGAACAAAAAGCTGACTAACTGCGAGCGCGAGCCTGTTTGGTGAACATTAACTCAGTCCAGAGTAATTACATACATGAGTGCAAGAATATTGACAAGAACAAACTGTAGCAAAGCTGCAGGAAGGAAGCTCTGATGAGTCTTAAAACCATGATATTGATCGGTGATGTATCTGAGATCAATGATTTGCCTCCAATTACCTGAAATAATCATTAGCTTGTATTCAAAAGTAAATGTGTCAGTTAATGAGTGACTGCAGGAGCTGGACTCTGTCTCCACATAAGGAATGTGAATGTTTGTGATCAACTGAAGGATGCAGAGAAAATTCTGAATAAACTTTCACAAAGCTGAAAACAGAAACAAGTTGGCGAGTTAATTTCAGGGATTTGTGGTTTTCATGAGACAAGCGAGCATATGATGTTATAGAATATGATATGTTTCTGCAGATTAACACAACCTCATATGAAGTAGTTTAAAATGAGTATAACGTCTGACACACAAACATTAATGCAGCAGTTATTAAAACTTTACTGCACTGTGAGTATTTTTACTTTACTACTTTTCCTACATTTTGCTGAAGCAGGACTTTTTCTTGTGCTGGAGTATTTAGTGTTCTTCTTCCACCGTGAACACAACAACACTATTCTTCACACACAGTTTGTTCTAAACAACAGCTGCTTCCTGTCTTCAAATGCAACAATAAATTGTGCCATTTTACAACTCCTATAAATTTAGAATTGAAAAACAGCACAAGTCTACAGTCAGGCTGAGAATTCCAGCGTTGAAGCTAATTTCATATCCAACACTTGACAGTTTAATCATCCTTTTAGTTACAACCTCTCTGTTCATTTACATACATCATAAAATGCATGAGGAGATAATTCCTTACAGAACCTCCTCCATATTAATAGCAACACTCTCAACATTATGGCACTTGCATTCATTTGTGTGGGCAATGACATTAGCCTCGATTGCCTCGCTTTGCAGGCCAATTCGCCGGGCTAGTCGACCGGATCGGCAACTCCCCCCGCTCCCCCTCACCCCTCCCCTTGGCGACTAATGAAAAAGACATCAGCAGGCGTCGAGAAGGTCGCCCGTCCCGTTCGCCGTGACCTCGCCCTGTCTCTGTTCTCCCTCTGACAGCTTTTGATGCGTCAGGGGTGGCTGGTTTCCCGGCCAGGCGGCGAGGATGGGCAGGACGGACCTTTCTTACAGCATCGCTTCACTCGCTGCCTCAGGCGACAAGCCTCCGCTCCTCCATCCTCCCCCTTCCTACCTGCTCCTCACCCTCACCACTCATCTACAATAATTGCCATAATAACCTTTATCTGTGCAATGCTTATATGAATGCGATTATTAAATGTAGTAGAGCAAATGGCAGGAGACAAGGTTATGCAAAACAAATTGGATGATCAGTAAAAGGCCAGAAATCATTGAAACAAGTACTTAATGTTAAAAACAGTCAAGCAATTACAACGAGAATAGAATTATCCCGAGCTGCTGAAAGTGTAGCCCAGCTCGTTTAATGCATGATGACAAAACTGTACAATGGAAAATATTTCCTCTTTAATGTTCTTTATAATGTTGAAGCCAGATGTCGTGTGGTGAGCATGCGTGACGTGATGTGACGTGACGTGACGTGACGTGACGTGACGTGACGTGACGTGACGTGACGTTAAGGTTTTGAGCAGACAGGTAAAAGAAATAAAAATGTTCATATCACATCTTCATTGTTTATTCTTATTCTATCTTTCTCATGATCTTGAACACATCTTAAACATTACAACACTTAGCTGATTGGTGTAGAAGACAGCGAACATTAAACCATAACGCTGAAAGTATTTCATGTTGGTCAGCAGCACTTTGAGCTTCTGACCTCCTGATTCAGATCACATCCTCTCACCCAGCATATAGTCTGTGACGACACATGCTCATCACATTCAGATCGGACGGAACAATTCTGTTCCATTCATGTGAATTCAACCACTGTTGGTTTGGTAAAGCTCTACCCTGAGAGTAAGAGTTGTATGAGAATATGTTCTGTACAGAGGGTAGCAGCTAAAGCTTCAGTCTGCACTTTTGGGTCAATGACTTTTATTTTAATGCCTTATTGTTTTTATGTTTGTACATTGGAGTAAATAGTTACTAGGGACCAAAATAAATGACGACTACTTGAACCATGATCTGTATCTCTTCTCCTGAAACAGCTTCAGCCATCTTGTGACAGAACAAAGTTTCCTAGACGCTGCGGTTTCTCTCTTTTTGTCCCAGAGTTTCAGCCCAGTGGTCAGAATGAAATGTTGGCATTTCACATGTATGGAATCCACAAATATGTTAAAAATGTTTCATACACCTCATATTCTTTTCAGTAAATGTCATATAACATTCCCAGTAGATGAACATGAGCTGACCTTTGTGGGCGACACCACTGTATGAGGTGCTGTTTCTACATGAAACCACTGCAAATGTTTAACATGACATCTGACGACACACTTCAAAGGTAAAGTTGAAAAATAAAACAGTCAACATATTAATGGTCTGCAGAAACGTACTTTATTATTATATTACATTTATTACTGTGAGTGTGTTTGAAGTTTTGCCCTTTTCTCTGCATGTTTATGAAGTGCAGCATAAACATGCAGCACTTTGTGTGACTTTGTCACATCACATCTGAAACGTACTTCATGTTCCAGCTGTCTTTATCCTGAAGCTCAGACAGACCAAGACACCGACCCTAACCCCGTTTGTAAAGTGTTAAAGATTAGAGACGTAGCTCGTTGATAGAGTCGAGTGTCACATGCAGCGTTGAAGTCCGTCACCTTTGTTGAAGAGCAAGGTGACGACGGCTCCCCGGGTCCCCACCAGGTGTTCCTGCGTCCCCTTAATGAAACACAAAGGGCAGTCGGTCGAAACGGAAACAGCCAAATTGAATCGGGGCCTCTGCTTTTGTGTTCTGCATTAACAACTCAATTAAATGCCAGCAAGCATCTGCTGCTGTGCCACTCTGGATGAATACCTTACTGACTCTATCCTTCTCTCCTTCTTCAGACTAAGAGGGGTGAGACACAATAACAGAGAGAGAGAGGGAGGGAGGATAATGTGCATGTAATCCTTCTCACTGACATTCTTATTAATCCTGAAGGTGAGACGTGCAGCTCGGGCAGAAATGTGTGGATAGTAAGACAGCTTCATATGTGTTCACACAAACTGTATTTTATAGATTTGTGTTGAATGGATGACCACTGATGCACTGAAATCATTTTAGTTTTCAGTTTTTTAGATCAATTATACAGAAAAAAATACACTATGACAATGAGAACAATTCATTCTAAAATAACCCAATGAATTAATCTAAGATTATGTGTAAGTAGCTGTATCATATTCATAATACTGCTAAAACGCTCCCACATATATATAAAAGCTTATTATCAGGGGCAGAATGGATGATATGAATCTGAGCTCCTCACAACAGCAGATCACGTGTAATGTGTTGTCAGGAAGCATCTTTCACATCCTACTGCAGCATTAAAGCTTTATAACTAACATGGCTGGAGGTTGTGGTGAGACAGAGAGGCGAACACGGGGGAGAGAAGGAGAGAAGAGGGGAGAGAGTGGGAGGAAGGAGAGACTGCTCATCCCAGTCTGGGAGTTCATCCATCATTGGAATCAGTGTGTGCTGTAATTACTGTGTCAAATAGACGGTGCCTGGAGGAACGTGAGTTTGTGTGTGCTATATAGGTCTGCATGCACGAGGACGTCTGCGTGTGTTTGAGGGACACCATGGACACCTTATCTTCATAATCACCCCCCCACACACACACACACACACACACACACACACCAAACCTCTCCCTCCTCCACTGTCATCTGTCATCCATAGCTGCCGCTGTCAACTGGCGCTGTCATGCATTGCCAACATCAGGCCGTCAGGAGAGGAAGTCTTAACTCTTTCGGCAGCGGAGCCCTTTGAGGATTCGGGGAGGATGCCGCTATATGAGGAATGCGCGGCAGAAAGGATGGATGAAGCAACTGAAACATGGGAAGCGTGGATAATGTGGAGTATTGGCGGTGCACACGGTTTTTCTACGGTTGTTCTTTGGCGCTCTTGGTGTGCTCGATGGCAGACGTTACGTCACAGTACAGTTTGATCTGTGTGGGGTTTTGAACAGCTGATTAATATTTTCTTGTAATATATAAATGTAGGTATGCACAAAAAATGAAATGCACACAAATGTGCTACAGTGAAAGATAAAGACGGTGGTGATGTCTGTTAGCAGCTTTCACTCATCGGGGATTATCTACCAGGAACACTTGAACCCATGGCACCTCTGTAGGGCAGTGAAAACATTGTGGATTAGCTAAACTCATTTGAATTTGAATAAAAAATAAATCAATTCTAATATAGAGTCATCTGTAACATCTGAACACTGTGTGTTTACTTGGGTGTGAACTTGTGAGCAGCAAAGTTGAAACAGATAATAACAATTAATGGATAAAAAGCTGAAATAAAGGGCCGAAGCTGTGGACAACAGACAAAATAATCAACTGACACTGACTGAGAAACCATTGAAATGCTGATCTAAAGGCTGAATGTTGAGATAAAAGATGGTGTCCGGTACATGCAGTCAGTTACTGGACGACATGTGATTTATGTTATTATGTAATCCCATTTTACAACATGTCATCTCATTCTGGACTTTACTTGGATACTTTGGGATTAATTCAATGTTACGCATTTAAAATATTGTACCTTAATTACATTCCAAAAAAACTTTCCTACTCAAATAAAAATATTCACAGTGGTATCACAGCTGTACTCTTCACCACACGTGTAACGCCGTTTCTTTTGTTTGAATTCTTTTATTGAAGGTCACATGGTCGAGTTTCCTCCCGTCACATGAACAAGAAGCTTGTCTCAGAAACTATATGTAACATTTGTCACACGTACTTTTTGTGAGTAAATAGAGAAATTATTATCAAAAAAAAAGAGTTTTCATAACGTTCACACTGCCATATTTTTGAAGAGAATATGAAAAATCTAATCAAGTAATCCTTTACACTGTAACTATAATCTAATGTAATCTGGGTTGATTGAGTGTAAACTGATTACATTTAATCCATTACTACCTAACCCTGTAAATAACTTGTACCAGCTGTGATGTTAAAGTTTTACTGTCCGCATTTCCATTTTTGTTTTGAACTCTCTGTTTCTTTTTTCTATCAAGCTCAAGTGTTCAAGTTACAAGACCGTCGATTCAGTCTCGTTCCCAACTCCTCAAATACTGAAGCTTAGGGTTAGGGGTCGGTCAGGATTCATCAATCAGCTATCTTATAAATCAGTAAATGTTTCATAACACAAACTGAACACACTGCACCAGTTTTACTTTCAAAATCAATTTCACTTTAAAGATCACCACTAAAGAACCCTAACCAGCTAATAACAGCTGCTCGCTCTCAGGCTGCACAGTGGGGCTGGATGGGCGGCTGGCTGTACATCGTCCTGCTTGTGTCCTGTCCTCTCGCTTGAGAAGTTATCTGAAAAATGGGGAACGCGTCCATAAGCCATATGGCTCGGCGAGAGCAGCGACGAGGAGAGCAGCGGAGCACGTAAAGAGGTGGAAATGGTGTTAGCTGCTTGGCTGCTCAATGTTGGCAATCAAAGTCCTGGTGAACCGGTGAAAGATGTAAGCAGCCGAGAGGATCATGAGTCCGGTCTCTCTGTTTGGCGGCCTGACAGGTCCGTCCTGATGGTGGAACACTTGATCTGTTACGCGTGCAGACTTTCCAACTGATTTCCGATGAGGGAACTCAGTTGACCGGGCGAGAAATATCCATCTTAACAAGTCAATTACTCTTGTAGTGTCAAGTGTTAACATTAGTCAGTGATGTATAACCACCAGGATACCTTGAAGTAAAGGCCCCAGCATGTAATGTCATCCATATAAAGTGTTGGTACATTTCTGCAAACCAGATATCTTGAAACTTTACATTTCTTTATGATGCAGCTGTATATTTCTTTATGTTAAATGTTAAATTCCATGCTGTGGTCTGATGAGCTTTACGCACAGAAACAACTTGCTGGCAGTTGGTAAAGATCATGTATCCTGACCAGCGGCTTGTCAGCAATCACACATTTTAAAAATGTTGATACGATGCTTATGAAATGTAAGAATTAGAACGCATCCGTGATTTGCGGAAATGTACAATGCTAACATTTCATTCTGCTGACTGGGCTGGAATATTTGCTAAAACTCGTAGATTGTGACAAACGTCTGTGTTTGGTGAACTATTGATAAGCTGAAACTCTAAATATATAACGAATAAACCAAACAGCAGGTCATTACATCTCATCACGACACAAAGAAATCTCATGGCAGGTGCAGACCAACAAGCACACTTCAGGTAAGCCAATAGCAGATGCCACGCACTGCTGCCATGTCCTTGAGCAAGGCAGCGCTCCAGTATGTTGAAGCAGACTCTTGTGCTGCCAGTGAAAAAGATTATTATTAATTATACGGGTACAGTGAGACTTCAGTTCCTCGCTTGTCTCTAATCTGTGAAAGCTGAGCAGCTCCAGGCGCTGCACAGCATCATGAACTCATAACGTTGGCAGGATGAACTGACAGGTCTCAGCTCGACTGTTCAACCTATGAAATTGCCGCCGTCTCAATGCAAACCTTCTCTTTTCTTCCTCTTAATGGCTGCGCTGCTACTCTCAGGGGCTATTAGGGAAATGTAACATTTGGTGCCATATGCTTGCAGGTTGTTTGGGAATAGCGATGTGGCCATATCATGACATGCTGTAGCTTACATTTTGCCAGTTAATTACCGTCATGACATCAAAACTGGAAGCAAACTGCAGATGCC